>AWOL01S0010133.1:153893-247166 GCA_000715115.1 Nicotiana otophora
ACCCTTATCACACCGCATGACTTCTAGTAGTCACCCCTACTAGCCACGCGTATCAAGCCACATTTATCTCACTGCATGCGTTTCAATACCCAGACCTTATACCACCGCATGCGTATCAATATCACAATATATCACAATTTGCACCTCAAGTGCTCAAATAATTTAACTTGCCAAAATAATTCAACAATAATATTTTTCCACAATAAAGAGCTCACGGCTCATGTCAAAATAATTCAACAATAATATTTTTTCACAATAAAGAGCTCACGGCTCATGTCAAAATAATTCAACAATAATATGTTTTCACAATAAAGAGCTCACGGCTCATGTCAAAATAATTCAACAATAATATTTTTTTCACAATAAAAAACCCACTGCTCTATAACAATGAGTACGGAAAGCTTACAAAAATATTCAGGAGTAAATAATTCAGGAAAATAATATTTCAAAATCTTTAATACGTTGCTTCAATATCAAGTTTAAAAATGTTAAATACTTCATATTAATAATATTTAATTTAAAGAAAATCAACCTTCAAATAATGCACAAAATAAAAGAAATCAAGTTCCAACCAAACAGATAAAATAATTGGCAGGAAAAGGTCAAGCAAATTTAAAAATATAAACATTAAATCAATAATGAAGAATATAAAAAAATGAAATAATTTAATTAATACGCAACAGTGATCTACACAATTTAAAACATAATCTTTCACATTTAGCCAGTGTACAAACTCGTCACCTCGTGTACACGACTTTCCACACATTACAATTATCAATCTTAGAAGGATTTACCTCACACAAGGTTAGACAAGTCACTTACCGCGACTTGCTTCAATTTAACCAAGTATTATGCATTTTTCTCGATTTTTCCGACTCCGATCGACTCGTATCTAGTCATAATTAATTCGATACAGTCAACAAAAATTATAGTAATCAATTTCATAAGAAAATATTATACTTTTCAATAAAATCCGAAATTAGCTCAAAATTTGTCCGTGGGGCCCACATCTCGGAATCCGGCGAAACATATAAAAGCCGATAACCCATTCAATTACGAGTCCAACCATATCATTTTCACTCCAATCGGACTCCGGATCGACACCGAAATCTCAAAAATTCATTTCTATGAGATTTCTAAAATTTTCCAAATTTCAATCTCAAAATATTAATTAAATGGTAAAAACAATGATATATTTGTGTATATAGACCAAATCCGAGTTGGAATCACTTACCCCAAATATCTTTCCTTGAAAATCTGTCAAAAGTCGCCTTTGTTCAAGCTCAAGTTTGTCAAAATGGCAAATGGGTTGAGTGCCTCTGTTTTTATAACTTACAGATCTGTCCAGTTCGATCTTGGGAGCTCGATCTGTCCAGCTCGATCTCGGGAGCTCGATTTTTGGGCCTCGATTTTGGGCCAGAATTTCCAACAGAAAGGAAAAATTGCAGCAGCTGTTTTAAATCCAACTTTTGATTCATTAACCATCCGATACGCATCCGAGGCCCTCGAGACCTCAACTAAATATACCAACAAGTCCTAAAACATCATACGAACTTAGTCGAACCTCTAAATCACATCAAACAATGCTAAAACCATGAATCATACCCCAATTCAAGCTTAATGAAACTAAGAATTTTTAACTTCTACGCTCGATGCCGGAACCTATCAAATCAATTCCGATTGACCTCAAATTTTACATACAAGTCATAAATGACATAACAGAGCTGTGAAAATTTTCAAAATTAGATTCCGACCCCGATATCAAAAAGTCAACTCCCCGGTCAAACTTCCAAACTTTAAATTCCTATTTTAGTTGTTTCAAGTCTAATTTCACTACGGACTTCTAAATAAAATTACGATCATGCTCCTAAGTCCAAAATCACCATACGGAGCTGTTAGAATCATCAAAATTCTATTCCGGGGTCGTTTGCATAAAATTCGATATCCGGTCACTATTTGAACTTAAACTTTTAAGTTTTCATCAAAATTCCATATCTCGGGCTAGGGAACTCAGAATTTTATTCCGGGCATACGCCCATATCCCAATTCACGATACGGACCTAGCAAAAATTTCAAAATACTGATCCGAGTCCGTTTGCTGAAAATGTTGACCAAAGTCTACTCAGTTGAGTTTTAAAGCTCCAATTCATATTTTAATCTATTTTTCATATAAAAGCTTTCCAGAAAATTTTACGGACTGCGCACTCAAGTCGAGGAATGATAAATAGTACTTTTCGAGGTCTTAGAATACATAATTAATTATTAAATTTAAAGATGACATTTTGGGTCATCACAGGTTGCATTTCACTTTATAGATTAAAACATATTATTGAAGGAACAATTTCATATTTTGAACACTGAATAATGAT
Source organism: Nicotiana otophora (assembly GCA_000715115.1). Classification (NCBI taxonomy): domain Eukaryota; kingdom Viridiplantae; phylum Streptophyta; class Magnoliopsida; order Solanales; family Solanaceae; genus Nicotiana; species Nicotiana otophora. The sequence goes on from AWOL01S0010133.1 coordinate 156,263, forward strand.
AGCAATTTTGATATGTTATAAAATTTTAATTTAAAGGGTTATGTTTACCTATTTCCTCATTGATAAGTTTCGACTTGAGTGGGACAAGTAAATTTTAAACCCTTTTTGGGGCATAAAGACCTTTTATTGAGAAGAAAACTAATAATCTCGTAGACCTTAAATGCCTCTTGCCCCTTCCTACTTCCTCTTTTATTGCCTTCCTCAAATCTCTGTAAAAGCATTCTTTATATATGATTTTCTAATTAAACCTTGAGTTAGCCATTTTTCCTACACATATAATAATACAAATTTATATATTCGTTTTTAACTCAAATTTATTATTTACTAGAACTAATGAACTGTTTTCTTTTTTTCCTCTCCTCTTCTCTCCCTCTTCTTCTGCCGCCTCCCTTCCTCTTTTCTATTGTCATCTCTCCTTTCCTTCCAACAGGCCTGAGAATTAACAGACAATTACCATCATGCAATCATGTCTGGGTTTTATTTGTTTTCACATGTCTTTTGTGTCATTTCCAACCAAGAGAGTTCGAGAAACCCCAGGAGCAAGGTGGGAAGTTCTTGAAGGGAGGGATGCCGAGGGTCTATCGGAAACAGCTTCTCTAGTCCAGAGTAGGAGTAAGGTCTACGTACACACTACCCTCCCCAGACCCCACTGGTAAAATTATACTGAGTTGTTGTTGTTGTTGTTACATTTTAAGAATGTTGAAGATGTTTAGTAGTATTTGATAAACCATATTGATGCTTACACTTAACTTTTATCATATCAAGCCAATTCTCGAATCAAGACCATAAATTAAAAGGAAAAATGGTCAAATATACTCTTTTACTTTCATATATTGTCTATATTTAACCTCCGTTATACTATCAGGCCAAATTTACCCTTACCGTTATACTATCGGGTCAAATTTACCCCTACAATCAGCAAACTTTTAAAAATACTCCTTGATTTGTTAAGTAATCCAAAATCTCCCAAATTCCTTTATTTAAATCACTTCTTCTTGGTCCACTATTTTTGAAATAATTGGCATTTACCTGCTTTTTGAATTAGAGGAAAACAAAAATAAGAGAAAAATATATATTAAATAATACAATCGAATAAACGAAGTATAGTAAATTAAAAAATCTAAATTAAGTAGATTTTCTAAATTCTAAAAGTATTTACAACATCCCAATTTTAATGAATTTGTTGCATCAAATGTATGGAGACTTTGCAGGTATTAGTGATTCAAGTTGAGGTTTCTCAGAGACTTTATATTGTCTAATTCAACTTTGCTTTAATTAAATGCCTACACATTGTGCACTCTTAAATTAGTCGATCGAACTCTATACTAACCAGCCAATGACAAAATATATTTGAATATACATGTACATACATGATGATCAATTATATATAATACATAATAAATAGACCCACTAAATTCTACGGTGTGTATATGATTAAAAATAAATAAAATCCTAAACCAATTTCATTTATTACAAGAAGAGAAATGGGTGCATTGGTAATTAAAAAAATAATTATGAATAATTTGTATAGTTTAGTAACTTTAGCATTCACATCAATAGTAATTTTTGAAAATAATGGAGCAAGAACAACGACAAGTGATTTCATAAAAAAATTTGGGAGATTTTGGATTACTTAACAGATTAAGGGATATTTTTAAAAGTTTGTTGATTATAGGGGTAAATTTGGCCTGATAGTATGATGATAGTGCTATATTTGGCCCGATAATATAACAGATGTTAAATGTAAACAATATATGAAAGTAGAGGGATATATTTGGCCTTTTCCCCTAAATTAAATGGATGGAAAATGATATTACAATAGGCTTATTATAAAGCAGATGAACTATGATGACGCAACATCATCCTCAATTTTGTTTTGGTGGAAAATAAACCTGTTGTGTGGACTAATACTACAATGATATGTCTCATGGGAGTTGGAGTGACATAGAGGAATGACGTGCACAAAAGATGTGAGCAACACCCGTGGGATCACTTGTGAAGATACCGTGCACGTTAGTCTCGAGGAGAAAATAGGTGTGGGATTGCCAAAGATATGAAAAGGTCATTAATAGTTATGAATATGAAAAGGAATTAGTCAAATTCCTGATTATACACGATTTACTTTTATTGCCTCAACAGTTAAAAATCACCCACGTTACGGAAAATTAATATAATAAATAATAGTAACGAACAAGTGGTAAATAGGGTAAACGGTTACAAATTATAATGTTATAAAAACTCATTTCCATAAACTTGTATCGCATCAAAAAAATTTGCTAAGTTGTACCGTCAATTATCAATATTCTTACTACTCTCTATTATTAGAAGAATTGTTCTTTCCTATTGTGAAAAAAGTGGCAAATCAATAAGATTTCTATTACCTTATTCTCGATTTAAATCTTTATTGTCTTTATTCTTTTTTCATATCAATTACATTTGGAAAAGCGAAGTAAATTGGTTGTTAGAAATTCGAATTATTCTATTTATTTATTTTAATTACAAGTACTATTTTTTAGTTAAACACATTAGTTATGTTATCAGAAACTCTATTAATCGTTTCACTTTCTATTTATATATTTTATTTGTAGCAATAAATTTTATCTGGAACTGACCAAATTACTCAGCAGGGGAACGGACAAGAGGGATCTCCTCCACACAATTTACCCACACATTCTCCACAATGCTCACAAAATATCTCACCGGTCAAATCTACTAATCGCAACACTGAGCAGCGGAATGCAGAGCAATCAGGATTACAGGATGACTAAAGCAATTTATTGCTCAACAGATTGGTGAAGCCTTACGGGCCTTAACAGGTGGCGTGCAAAGTATAGTTCCAGATCCACTACCAATCAACACAACTATAGAAAATCCCAATTCAGGGCTTGAAAACTTAGAAAGTGGTGAAATTCTAAATAGTTTATGAGCTGGGGGTTCAGCTACGCGGAATAATTCTAATTTACATGATGTAGTTCCAACCTTGCAGAAATAACTCAAGGAACAAAATAAATGGATAGAATAAATACCGGGTGTACCACCGGTAATCAAACGTGTGGATATGAACAAATCCTCCAAAAATCACAGAAATAAAGTGCAACACCATTACCGATACCAAAGATGTTCAAAATGACAAATATTCCTAAGTATGATGGAAATTCCGATCTACGAGATCATGTGACCGCATTCTCCGTAGGAGTCATTGAATCGGTGCTGGTGAAGAACCCTTACAAAGGAGTACTAACAAGGTATTCTCTTTTATCTGAAAACTCAATTGACTCGTTTGCTGGGCTTATAGATTCATTTATTAAAGCACATATGGGAGCTCAAAAGGTAGAAAAGAGAACGGAAAATATCTTTAAAATACAACAAGGAAGTACAAAATTACTTAGAGAGTTTGTAGATAGCTTCCAACGAGAAATGATGTTGTTAACACGCATACCCGATAATTGGGCAACAATGGCATTTGCAAACAACTTGAATGAGAGAAGCTCAGAAGCTATGAGAAGATTGTAGGAAAGTTTGCGAGAATTTCCAGCAACCACTTAGAATGATGTTTATAACAGGTACATCACGAAGCTTTGAATAGAAAAAGATAGAGTATCTCAACCAAAGGTGAAAGGACAGGTTCGGGCCTAGAAGATAAGAATCAAAATAAAGAAATGGAAAAAATAGATACAAACCTTACATGGGATCAAAGTATGAGATCATATGCCAAAATCAGAAAGGGCACAATCTGATCAAAGGTCAAGGCAGAAGAAGGCAAGTTCTTCTCAGTTCAGGAAGGAACGGGATATGGTGAGAAACAATGAACAGAGTCCTCGATCAAAATTATCACACTTTAATTTCAACATCAGTACTTTAGAGTTAGTAGCAATATTGAGAGGCATGGGAGACAAAGTACGATGGCCTAAAAAGATGAGATCATATCCTAGCAAAAGAAGCCAGAACTTTTGGTGTGAATTTCATAATGATCTCGGGCATATAACAACGGATTGCAGGCTCGAAGCAGAAGTTAATTATCTGTTGAAGAAATACAACCTCACTGATATATTTAGTGAGAAAGGTAAAGAATATTATATGAAAAACATGGATGAACAATCGAAGCCTCCATCACCAAAGATACAACGGCAAAGAGAACAACTAAAATATCAGTAACTCACGGGAAACGTATACGGCAAGTCTTAGAAGGAGAGAGAATAAATTTTGATGATGATGATGCAAATGGCTTGTTTATACCTCACAATGATGCACTGATAATTTCTCTACTTGCTCATATATTAATATGAAACGAGTTTTGATTGATCCAGGTAGATCAGTAAATATTATATTGCTACGAATGGTCAACGAAATACAACCGATAAATCGTTATAATACCCAATGCTCGATCTTTTTCTGGGTTCGACAATTCAAGTGTCATAACTAAGGGATATATTACATTGTCCATATTCGTAGATTGAGTAGTGAAGGACACCAAATTCTAAGTAGTGGAGGTAGACATGGATTATAACATGATTTTAGGAAGGACATGAATTCATGATATGGATGCGGTACCATCAACTTTGCATCAAGTTATTAAATTCCTTTCACAATGGAGAATTTGTCAGATCATGACAGATCAATGAGCAGCACAAGAAACTAACACGGTGGTTGTAGCGAATGGAACAACCAAATATGGAGAAGAACAATAGAAATTACAGTGCCAGTTGAGGAGAATATTTCCTCTACCACAACATCAGATACGAAAAATGGAGCAGACATAGACGTGAGGCCTGGCATGATTCAGGAACCGAAGGAGAATGATACTATCAAAACAACAATGGAGGATTTCGATTTTGTTACCTTATTTACTCATTGGCCGAAGAAAAAAGTCTATATTGGGACAAACTTAAGCAGAGAGTGGGTTAATTGAATTTTTACATACTAATCCTGGTTGTTTTGCTTGGTTGCATTCATATATGACTTGAATTCTACCAGAAGTAATGATTCATAAGCTACATAAAGACCCACTACACCCACCGGTAAAACAAAATAAGAAAAAGCAAGGTACTTTCAAAAACCAGGTAATACAGGAAGAGGTAAGCAAACTCTTAAAAATTAGTTCAATTCGTGAGGTAATATACCCTGACTGGTTGGCAAATATTATTGTAGTTCCTAAAAAGAATGGTAAATGGTGAGTATGTGTAGATTATACTTATTTGAATAAGGCATGCCTAAAGATTCATTTTTTTTGCCACATATAAATAAATAAATTAATTCTACTGCTGGTCACGAGCTTTTAAGTATTTTAGATATTTATTCTGGGTATAACCAAATTAAAATGGATCCCGAGGATGAGAAAAAACTTCTTTTATTACATATAGGGAGGACTTATTATTACAAAGTCATGCCCTTTGGTCTAAAGAACGGTGGAGTTACGTATTATAGATTGGTAACCAAAATATTCCAAGAACACTTGGGGAAGACTATGGAAGTTTATATTGATGACATGCTAGTAAAATCAACACATGTGGGAAATCATCTCAAGCATTTGGAGGAACTTTTGCCATTCTTCGAAAATATAATATGAAGTTGAACCCAGAAAAATGTGTATTTGGTATAGCGTTAGGTAAATTTTTGGGTTTTCTTATCTCTAACGGGGGGATTGAGGTGAATCCAGCTCAAATTAAAGCAATCGAAAAAATATTGGATGTGCTTACAAAAAAAAAGTACAAAGACTAATAGGAAGAATAGCAGCTTTGGGGAGATTCATATTTGAATCTTCAGAAAATATTTTATGTTTTTATATTTCAAACTCAAACACTGAAAATACTATATAAAGGTGCATTTCGAGGAGAATTTCAATAACTTGAAGAAACTTATGCATTTCAAGGAGAATTTCAAGAACTTGAAGAAACTCGAAGAATTTCAACTCGAAGATTAAATGAGAAGTGAGGATTCGAAGAAGAAAACTCTAAAAACTTCAATAAATTTTTAATTCAAGTTGAGACTACAAAAATAGGCACGGAATAAGATATTCTCAAGGCCTACTTGTAAAGTAAAAGTTGATCTTGTTGCAAGAAAGCAACTTTAATGATTATATATATGAATATTAATTTTGAAAGTTCAAATAAAACTTCTCAAGTTATTTCATATTTTTACACCAACATGAAGATGCGATGTCATCTTCATTAGTGTCGATTGTATAAAAGGTGCCTCTTTTAAGATTAAGACTGTATGTATCTAGATACGACAATATTAAAGCATTCATTCAATTGAAATAGTACAATAAAAGACTTGATAAATCAAACGAGCAAAAACAAAACATATAATATATGTAAAATGAGTGAAGAGGTATAAGAAATATCTTCAAAATGAAACTTCAAAAAGTACAGGAATGATAAAAGCTAAGACTCGGAAGGAGCATCTTGAGAAGGAAGGTTTTCAGTTGGGGAAGGATTAGCAGTTGAAGGAAGATTAACTTGAGGACTCGAAGTTGACGGCTAAAGATGCACCTCCGTATTCTCTTTACTTACATCGCCCCTAGAACTTTCTTTCTCGGGAGTGAAGAAGCTTTGATCTTGTTGAGATACTTCAATAGCAATTTTGGCCTTAGCAAGTGCAGCATCATGGTCAAAACTTCTTGGCTAGCCTCGGTCAAAGTTTCAAAACGAGTACAAAGGAGAGAGCAACTAACATCCATAGTTAGTTTATCTATAAGGGTCTCATACCCCATTTTCCAATTGATCGATTTCAGCTTGTAAACTTTCTTTCTCTGCCTCAATAGCATCATAGGAGATCTTCAAAGGCTCTAGAGTATACTCAAGGAACTTAACTTTATCAGAGGAGGCATAAAGGTTTTCCTGGGCTTGGTTAAACTCATGAACCAGTTCACCCGCATATATTTCCTTTTGGTTCAAAAGTTCTTTCAAACTTCAAATCCCTTCGGTGACTTTAGAGTGCTGCTCAGCAAACTCGGCCTTTTATCTTTGTAATCTTCTTCTCTAATTGTCTTACTTCAGCTTTCGTAACTGCTAATTCGGCAGTTACTATTTTAAGTTACTGCTGAAGCATCTTCTTCTTCTTTTCTTATTCCTCTTTCTCTAGCTGGAGACTAGCAAATTGTTCCTTCCAATTATCCACTTCCAAAGATAAGTTTGCCGCAAGCTGCTCATTTTGAGCAAGTCTTTTCATCAAATTTGTGCCAGTTAAATTTATTTGAAAATAAAAGAAAGTTAGGAAAACAAATAAGGGAAAGAAAAGAAAGAAGTAAAAAAGAAATAGAGTATACCCAAAGGGTAGAATGCACGATATTATTGGCTAGAGTGATGTCAGAATGGGACTCCAACTTCTATTTCTCGAGTGACTCAATAAGAAGCTTCAAACAAACAGAAGTCCGGTCAGGTCTTTTCAGCAAGTTAATATTAGTCGGGACTTCTACCATCACCTACCGCATTTTCCTTACATCAAAAGGACTAGCTTCAATCTAAGCAGGTACGAACAGAGTCGAAGCTGGAGCAGTGGGAGGAAGACTTTCATTGGCAAAGTCAATAAAATGGTCTTCACCTCTATGGCTGCCGAACCATTTGGTCAAGCAGCTCATCAACAGAGTCGGTAGCAGGAGCCACGAGCGGCTCAGTAATTTCACCATCTAAAATGACCATTGTTAGAGCCTGCTCCGGTTTGTCAACAAGATGAAACAAGTCAGTCTCCAAGGGTGAAGCTTGGGGACTACTCTGATCATCCTCTAAAATAACTTGCCTCCTAGTTCGAGGCTTCTTCAGAAGAGAATCTTCGTTCTCTTCATCTATTTCCTCATCAGAGGCGAGAAACGCTTTGTCTTTCCTATTCGAATAGGACAAACTTAAGATAGCATGTGCCGTATCGAAATTAAGTTCAACAACATGATCAGGAGAGAGACGAACACCACGAATCCAAAATCCTATAGAAAGGAATATTTAAAAAATGACGAGAACGGAAAGATAATACATACGGTACAAACAAATAACTAATCGCGGGTTTTTTATTTTTTTTCCAAATTTCTTGGAGAGAAACTTCCAAGTTCTTTGGTCCATGGGAGCAGACAACAACATTAGAGCAACCCATTCACAAAAGTATGGAATCTCACCAATAACTTCCATGGTAGCTATGAAAAAATATGTAAAAGGGAAAAAGTGAGACTCTAATTAAAACGAAACGGAATTGAGGAGCAGAGGCATGCACTTACATTTAAAGTTCCTTTTCTCAGAGAAGGGAATATTCTCCTCTCCCACAAACTCACGAGTTAGAACAGCCACATACTGGTTGTACCACCATCTGTCATGATCATCCTCAGGACTGACAATAATCCTCTTACTTCTCGCAAGAAGGGTAAATATACCAGCACGAAAGAGTTTGTGGGAATAAAGGTGCGGTAGATGTTGGAAAGTAAAAGAGACAGAAACTAAATCTAACAAGTAACATAATTACGCTATTGCCCTCCAAACTATCGAGCCTATTTGGCCAAGACACACATTAAAATACCGGTAAAATTCAATGATTACCAGGTATATAGCTGGCTCAAAATCAAGAGTAAAAGAGTAGGCGTAAACGAAAGAATAACCCTCACGGTACGTGGTTATTTGATTGTTTTCACCAGGGGCTACGATGGGTAAATTAGACTTCTAATAGCACTCTCTGCAAACAAGAGGAAGGTGACCAGGTGTGATAAGAGATGGATAAAGATCAACATATTTGTTACGCATTCCTTCTTGCATACATTATTGTTCTATACATCACAGTTATCTAAGAAAGAAAATTCTTGGGGTATTGTCACGACCCGAAATTCCCACCTTCGGGACCGTGATGGCGCCTAACATTTTACTTGCTAGACAAGCCAACATTATAATAATCTTCACTATTTTTAAACAAATTAAATTAAATGGAATTCAATTACTAAAATAAAGTGCGGAAGACCATAACTACCGAATCATCAAAATACATCCCCGAATCTGGTGTCACAAGTGCACGAGCTACTATAATAATACAAATAAAGGACTGAATAAAATTCAAGCTGTTTGAAAGATAGTACACAACTAAGATAAGATAAAAGAGGACTTCAGAACTACGGACGTTGTGCAATTATACCTCAAGTCTCCTCTGGGTAGCTGAATCTGAGCAAGTCTATGGTACTCTGCTGGGACTAACTCCAAAATCTACACAAAAGGTGCAGAGTGTAGTATGAGTACAACCGACTCCATGTACTCCGTAAGTCTCGAGCCTAACTTCAACGAAGTAGTAACGAGGCTATGACAAGACACGTACGTAAACAACATGCACACGCATATACAAATACGAAGAAACAATAACACAATAGTTAACAGTTTATAAATTTGGGAGGAGATATGCGAAGGAGAATAATATAGATATTTCAGCAGGAGAAGTGTCACTTAACAGCCAATTAAATTCATCGATAATAAAATGAGCAGCTGATAATATGAAAATGGCATGGCACCACTCTTCGTGCTTTTACTCTCATTCTTTCCATAAATTGATAAACAAACAATAAGATTGGCACGACATCACCCTTCGTGCTTTAACTCTCTTTTGGCATGGCATCACCCTTCGTGCTTTAACTCTCTTCTGGCGCGGCACTGTTCGTGCTTTTACACTCTTTAAAAATGGCATGACATCACCCTTCGTACTTCAACTCTCTTCCTCACTTCATAATTCAATAAATAATAGTGTAAAATTAGCACGGTATCACCCTTCGTGCTTTACACTCTTCCTTACCATGAAAATAATAATATAAATTTGGAAGAGTATTTAAATGTAGGGATATATACTTATCAATCAATTCAATACCAGAAAATCGACTTCACCCTCCAAAATATTTAACAATAATTAAACTAGCAATAATCTCATGAAAATGATCAAATAAACAATAATAACTTAAGCAGTAATATCTTAACCAAATAGGTAATTATTCACAATAAATAAATTTCACCCACATGATTTGACTCAACCACAACATATAAGTACTCGTCACCTCAGATATACGTTATACCCGCACATTAAATCACGTAGCAAATAGATAATTAAGTCCTACTCCCTCAAGTCAAGGTTAACCACGACACTTACCTCGATTTGCAACCAAATTTAAGATTCCAATAAACCTTTGCCTTGCAAATTCGTGTCCAAAATCCTCAAATTTAGTCATAAACAATTCAATATTCTCAATATAAATCGCAGGAATTGATTCCATATGAATTTATCAATTTTCCTGATTAAAATCCGAAATTCATTTTAAAAACTCCACAGTGATGCCCATATCTCGAATCTTGAAAAAGCTTACGAAATACGGATACCCGTTCCGAGACGAGTTCAACCATACAAAATTTATCCAATTCCGATGCCGAATGGACCTTCAAATCTTAAATTTTTATTTTTGGAAAGTTTTACTAAAATTCCAATTTCTTCCATCTAAATTCGAAATAAATGATGAATATAGACATGGATTTATGAAATATCATTATTATATGATAAACAACACTTACCCAGTCTGAAGTCGTGAAAAACTCCTTCAAAGCTCCCAGAAACCGAGGTTTTAAAACTCAAACAAAAATGGCAAAATGACTGATTTTCGATTCCTATGTTTTTGTCAATTTTCCGCTTCTGTGACGAAATTGTCGCACCTGCGACGTCGCTTTTGCCACTGGAAATGCCGCTTCTGCGAAGAAGTGCTGGTCAGGCGAAGCCTCGCATCTGCGGAGGAAAATGCGCATCTGCACTGCCTTTCACTTCTCCGATCGCAGAGTCCGCTTCTGCGAACGCGCGAGTGCGTCCAAGTTTCCACACCTATGGCGTTTTGCCCAGCTTGCCCAGGCCGCTTCTGCGAGGGATTTCTCGCTTTTGCGGAGCCGCTTCTGCGGCCAAGGCTTCGCAGAAGGCACCAGAAGCAGCAAAATTTCAGATTTTGCTTAAGTCCAATTTTTGTTCCGATTTCGATCCGAATCACACTCGGGATACTCAGGACTCCATCCGAATATACCAACAAGTACCGAAACATAATACGAACTTACTTGGGGTCTCAAATCACGTCTAACAATGTCAAAATTACAATTCACACCTCGATTCGGACTTATGAATTTCAAACTTTTTAATTTGCAAAACTTGAGCCGAAACATGTTAAATGAATCCGGAATGACTTCAAATTTGGCACACAACTCATAAATGATATAACAGAGCTATTTTAATTTTCGGAATCTCAATCCGAGTCCGATATCAATAAAGTCAAATCCGTGGTCAAACTTTGGAAACCTTTAGCCTTTAGATTTCTACTTTCCGTTAAATAGCGATAATTTGAGTAAGGGTCCTCCGAATTCGATTCCGCGTAAATCAGTTGAGTTTTAAATCTCTATTTTATATTTTAATCAATTTTTCATATAAAACCTTTTTGGAAAATTATTCGGACTGTGCACGCAAATCGAGTAATGATGAATAGTGCTTTTTGAGGTCTTAGAATACAGTAATGAAAGTTTAAATTAAATATGACATTTTGGGTCATCACATTCTCCACCTCTAAAATAAACGTTCGTCCTCAAACGGAATTAGAAAAATACCTGAGTTGGTAAAAAGATGTAGATATCTATTCCGCATGTCCGTCTCGGACTCCCAGGTAGATGCTTCTACCGACTGACCTCTCCATTGCACCCGAACTGAAGGATAACTCTTATACCTCAACTGTCGGACCTGCTGGGCTAGAATAGCTACCGGCTCCTCTTCATAAGTCAAATCTTTGTCCAATTGGACTGAGCAAAAATCTAATACATGGGACGGATCATCATGATATTTTCGGAGCATAGACATATGGAACACCGGATGAACTGATGATAAACTAGGTGGTAGTGCAAGCCTGTAGGCTACTTCACCCACCCTTTCAAGAATTTCAAAGGGTCTAGTATACCTAGGTCTCAACTTGCCCTTCTTTCCGAATCTCATTACACCTTTCATAGGTGAAACCCGGAGCAATACTCCTTCTCCAACCATGAATGCAATATCATGAACTTTATGGTCGGCATAACTCTTTTGTCTAGACTAAGCTATGCAAAGTCGATCCTGAATAATCTTGACCTTATCCAAGGCATCTTGTACCAAATTGGTACCCAACAATCGAGCCTCTCCCGGTTCAAACCAACCAACTGGCGAACGACATCGCCTCCCATATAATGCTTTATGTGAAGCCATCTGAATGTTTGACAGGTAGCTCTTATTATAGGAAAATACCGCAAGTAGCAAGAACTGATCCCTAGAGCCTCCAAAGTCTATAATACAAGCGCGAAGCATATTTTCCAATATCTAAATAGTGCGCTCTGACTGTCCGTCTGTCTGTGGATGAAATATTGTACTCAACTCAACCCGTGTGCCTAACTCACGTTGTACAGCCCTCCAGAAGTGTGAGGTAAACAGTGTACCTTGATCAAAAATGATAGATACGGGCATACCGTGAAGGCGGACAATCTCGCAGATTTAAATCTCCGCTAACCGCTCTGAAGAATATGTAACTGCTACTGGAATGAAATGTGATGACTTGGTCAACCTATCCATAATGACCCATACTGCATCGAACTTTCTCTAAGTTTGTGGGAGACCAACCACAAAATCCATAGTGATACGCTCCCACTTCCACTCAGGTATTTCTAACTTCTAAAGCAAACCACCAGGTCTTTGAGGCTCGTACTTGACTTGCTGACAGTTTAAACACCGCGCTACATATGCAACTATATCTTTCTTCATTTTCCTCCACCAATAATATTGCCGCAAATCTTGATACATTTTGACGGTAACTGAAGTAGGCCTAGGCCAGTTCTGAACCGCCTCAATCTTCTTAGGATCCACCTTTATACCTTCTGCCGATACAACATGCCCCAAAAAGGCAACTGAGTTTAACCAAAACTCGCATTTTGAAAATTTGGCATATAAATGATTATTCAAAGTCTGAAGCACAATCCGAAGATGTTGCTCATTCTCCTCTCGACCGCTAGAGTAAATCAAGATGTCATCAATGAATACAACCATAAATGAAGCAGATAGGGCTTGAACACCCGATTCATCAAATCCATAAATGTTGCTGGGGTATTTGTCAGCCCAAATGACATCACTAGGAATTCGTAATGCCTATACCGAGTTCGAAAAGCTGTCTTAGGGACATCAGATGCCCTAATCTTTAACTGATGGTAACCAGACCTCAAGTCGATCTTTGAAAACACCTTGGCACCCTGAAGTTGATCGAATAAATCATTAATTCTTGGCAGTGGATACTTGTTCTTGATAGTAGCCTTGTTCAACTGCAGATAATCTATACACATTCGCATTGAACCATCTTTCTTCCTTACAAATAACACTGGTGAAACCAAGGGCGAGACATTAGGTCTAATAAATCCCTGATCAAGTAAGTCTTGTAACTGCTCCTTCAGTTTTTTCAATTCCGGCGGGGCCATACGGTATGGTGGAAAAGCAATGGGTTGAGTACCCGGAGCCAAATCAATACAGAAGTCTATATCTCTGTCGGGTGGCATCCCCAGCAAATCTGCAAGAAATACTTCTGGAAATTCACGAACAACTGGTACTTAGTCCATAGAAGGGACATACGCACTCGGATTGCAAATATAAGCCAAATAGGCTAGACACCCTTTCTCGATTCTATGCCGAGCCTTTATATAAGAAATAACCTTGCTGGTAGAATGACCAGGAGTTACTTTCCACTCTAATCGAGGTAACCCCGGCATGGCTAAGTTCACCGTCTTGGCATGACAATCCAATATAACATGATAAGGTGACAACCAATCCATACCCAAGATGACATCAAAATCTACCATATCAAGAAGTAGAAGATCCACACTAGTCTCAAGACTCCCAATAGTAACCACACATAAACGATAGACATGATCTACCATGAGAGAATCTCCCACCAGAGTGAACACACAAACATGAGCACTCAGAGAATCACGAGGCATCACCAGATATGAAGCAAAATAAGAGGACACATAGGAATAAGTGGATCCTGGATCAAATAGAACTGAAGCATCTCTATGGAAAACTGGAACAATACCTATAATCACAGTATCAGATGATTCAGCCTCAGGCTTTGCTGGAAAAGCATAAAATCGGGGTTGGGCCCCATCACTCTGAACTGCGTCCCTGGGACGACCTCTAACTGGCTGGCCTCCACTTCTAACGGCCTGACCTCCACCTCTAATGGCCTGACCTCCACCTCTAGCTGCCTGACCCCTACCTCTAGCTGGTTGGGCGGGCGGTGAAGCAACCGGTGCTGTAATCATAGCACGAGAACCCTATCATTGCATGCTGCCTTGATACCTAGGGCAAAATCTAGCAATGTGCCTCGGATCACCACAAGTATAACAAGACCTCGGCTACTTTGACTGGTGACCCTGAACTGTCCCTATCGTCCTAAGTAACCACCTTGAAAGCTCTGGATCGGAGGTGCACTGATAGGAGTTGCTGGTGCACTATAGGGTGCCTGGAGCGCTGAAAAAAATGGCCCGGGAGGATGACCCCTACCAAAATTACCCCTGCCTCCAGACGAGGCACCACTGAACCCACCGAACTAACAAGGCCTCTTATCAGACCCCTACCCTCTTTCATGTGCAAGAACCATCTCGATCCTCCTAGCAACATTAGCAGCCGTCTGAAAGGAAATCTCACTTCCGGTCACTTTGACCATATGAAGCCTGGTAGTTTGAGTAAGTCCCTCAATAAACCTCCTTACTCTCTCTCCATCAGTAGGAAGTAAAAGGAGAGCATGATGGGCTAGATCCACAAAACGGGCCTCGTATTGAGTAACAGTCATATTGCCCTACTAGAGACGCTCAAATTGTCTGTGGTAATCCTCTCTCAATGTGATATGGAGAAAATTCTCTAGAAATAGACGTAAGAACTGCTCCCACGTCAGTATAGGCGACCCAGCTGGTCTGGTCAACATAAAATCTTTCCACCATCTCTTGGCGGAACCCGTCCTCTGAAATACAGCAAAATCGACCCCATTGGTCTCAACTATACCCATGTTCCGCAACACCTCATGACAGCGGTCAAGATAATCATGTGGTTCCTCAGAAGGTGTACCACTGAAGTAGACTGGAAAGAGCTTAGTAAACTTTTCCAACCTCAATAAAGCCTCAGAAGACATGGCGGGCCTATCACTGGCCTGTGCCGCAACAACTGGCTAAACTACCCCAACTGGTGGGGAAGCTGGAGCCTGATACTGTGGAGCCATATGCTCCGAAGTCGGAGTATTGGGAGTCTGTGCTCCTCCCCCAGCCTGTGAGACGGCTGGTGCCACTGGAAATGTACCATTCCGGGCCATTGATAAGTGGGGATTTTGACTACTTATTTGCGCCTTTTGACTTTGGTTTAGTTCAAAAATATTTAAAGATATTCCCGATAACTGATGAAATATGCTTACTTGAAAGAGTATTGGAAAATGAGCCACTACGATGAAATCACACTCAAGATGAGTGCTTTTGAATAAGGACAAAAAACAAGCACAAAAAACTAAAGTGCGGACTACATAATTCTGTGTGCGGCCGCAGAACATGAAGAAGAATTAAACAGAGCTGCAATGTAAGGTGCGGATCACACAACAATTGTGCGTTCGCAGAAGTCAAGGTTCAGAGAGTTCCAACTCCAATCCCAGCATGGACTGCGGACCGTACTATAATTGTGCAGCCGCAGAAATCAAATGTGCGGCCGCACCCCGAATTGTATGGTAGACGCGGTCGCAGTGCAGAATTGTGTGGTCACAAATCCAACTCCTGTCAAGAGCTTAAGGAAAGTGCGGACCGCACACAGAATGGTGCGGCCTCAGAACCTCCAAAAGGGCAATTTTGTCCAAAAATTTCAGCTGTGTATAAATAGACTTTTTTGACGAAATTAGGTTAAGTTTTGAATACCAGAAAGTCTGTAGTCATTTTTTCTTTACTCTTCTAGGCAACTTTAGTTTATATTGTTGATTTTACATTGGATTTTCATCTATTAATCATTCAATATGAGTTTTATCATCTTTTCTTCTTTATTTTCTTAAATATCCACTATAAGTAGCTAAATTTATAGCTAGGGTTGTGACCCAACCCTAGTGTGGAAACCTAATGGGTATTTGCTTTAGGGCTTGTTTATGATTGAGTGTGTATTATTTAACCTAGTTCGTGCTATAATTGTAGAATTAATGGTTGCAAACATTGGTTCAAGCTTATTTGACTTGGTTTCTACTTGAGAAAGAGAGGCTTAGTCTAGGAAAACTTGGATAACAAGAGTTTGGGATGAAATCAAGAGATTGATAGTTCCAATTAAATGGTTGAACCTAGAGATAGTAAAACCCGACTTGAGCAATTTGTCAATTGTTTAGTTCAATACCCATTTGGACTTGAGAAAGGAAAATTGGGCAAAACCACTCTCTTACCGATAGGTATTGAGTGGGTATTTGATTGTTGATTGCTATAATACACCCCGACCAATGAAACTCGCTCTAAAGCCCACAACCCGTTAGGCAAACACCTAGGTGGAAGTCACAGCCCTAGAACTTTTATATATTTGAAAAACAACAACAAAAACATTCTTCTCTAGTTTCATATTTTTCAATTGCAATCCTTAGTATAATTTTAGAAGTAAAATCAAAATAAAGTTTGTGGAAGTGCAACTTAGACAATTCACGTGCTTAGACCAAATATATACCACTAATCCCATCTACTCTCCTTGTGGATTCGATCCCGACTCCTAGTTAGGTATTATTATTGCAATCGACCGCTTCACAACCCCAATTTGAGGTGTGACTTGGGCGAGATTAATTTTTGGCGCCGTTGCCGGGGAGCATAAAAATGGATTTAGCTATATGTTTGGTTTTATATGTGAATTGTCTTCTTTTCCTTCCGTGTTAATAATATTTTTGGTGAAACAATTATAGGTGAAACCATGGCTCCCAACAACAATGATCCTCTCGGAAACATGCCTTTGGGGGATGTGGACGTGGAAGATGACCAAGTTGAAGAGGTTTCTCTTGAACCTCAAGCAAATAGACGAGGTTGACCGCCTCAAGACAACATTCCCGTTCCACCCCCACCTCCACCAAGAGCGGCTCCACATCGGGTGTTGCCAAATGAAGGATATGCAAGTGCCATAGTTCAAATCACAAATGTTATGCTCACATTGCTAGAGCAACGGGGATTCTTCATCGGGGCTCCGAATCAAAATGCGTACAAACACTTGAAAGGGTTTGTGGACACTTGATGGGGGAGTAAACAGACAAACGTCTCCGAGGACGCTTTAAGGTTGAGGCTATTTCCTTTCTCTCTATGGGGGAAAGCCTTGGATTGGGTATAAAGGTTGCCAAACCATTCCATCCATACATGGGATAAATTGGCAGAGAAATTTATTTTCAAGTTCTTTTCTCCCGGGCATATGGCTACTCTTAGAAACGAGATTCTCGCATTCAAACAAGAACACAATGATCCTTTTCATGAGATATGGGAGAGGTACTGAACTATGGTGAAAGAGTTCCCAAACAATGACATGACGGAGTCTATGATTCAACAAACTTTCTATAGGGGGGATCAATACTACCAATTAATGCGTGGTCAACAAACTTGCCGATGGAAATTTCATGACAACGCCATATGCCGAAGCTTGTAAGATCTTAGGTGAGATGGCGGATACTTCATCGGCATGGCAAAGTAGAGCAAATGTTCCTCAAGGTGATCCAAATGTGATTCACCTACATAAAGAATTGCATGATCATGGGCAAGCAATTGCCGAGTTGACCACTACAATGAATCAATTAGCCAAAGCTCAACTTCAACAAGTTCAAGGTCCTAAGAAAGTACATGCAATTGAGGGTGTCAATATGATGGTAAACATGAGAAGGCAAAAGGGTCAACAAGTGCAAAACCGTGCGGAATAATATGTGCAAGAAGATAGTGGGTTTGACCAAGATGAATCTTACAATGAACAAGAGGAGGAAGTACAATATGTGAACAACTTTCAAGGGGAAAGAAACAACTCTCAAGGCCCAAATCAACAACAATGGCGATCTCAAGGTAATCAAGGGAATTGGAACTCAAACAACCAAGGCAATTAGAGTGGTGCTAACAACCAAGGTAATTGGAACAATCAAAATAATCAAGGAAATTGGAATGGTCAAAACAATCAAAGCAATTGGGGTGGCAATCGTCAAGGATACTGGGGAGGCAACAACCAAGGGGGGTGGAACAATATCCAAGGGAATCGGGGGTCGGGCTTTCAAAGGCCCCCGATGTATCCACAACCAAGCAACCCGCCTCCTTATCCTTCCTATGGTCCTAGCTCTTATAAAAATAAGATGGGGCGAATTGCGAACATGTTCAAACAAATGATGGAGAAGAATGCCGACTCCGATGCTCAACTAGCCTCTCACAACGCTTCAATTCGTAATTTGAAAGTTCAATTGGGGAAAATCTCGCAAGATTTGAACACTCGTCCTAAGGAAGAACTACCAAGTGATACGGTGATGAACCCAAAGGGTGGGAACAACACGGAACGTGCCATGGCCATGACTACAAGAAGTGAAAAAGGTGGGGATGCAACCATCTCAAGTCAAAGAAAAATTATGGATGATGAACAAGTGATTCAAAAAGATGGGATTCCAAACAATTTGGTGCAAGCCAATAATGAAGTAATAATTGATATTGATAACAATGTGGAGGAGACTTAAGAGGAAGTGAACCCATCTAGGGAGCACATTGTAGACATACCGGAACCGGTAGTGCCAAAGTCTAAGGCACCAATGCCAAGGCCTCCTCCTCCATACCCTCAAAGGATTTGCAAGAAAGATGGCGAGAACCAATTCAAAAAGTTCATTGACATGATGAAAAGCCTATCTATTAATGTGCCATTGGTTGAGGCTTTGGAGCAAATGCCTGGTTATACAAAGTTCATGAAGGATTTGGTGACAAAGAAGAGGTCGATGAATTGTGAGACTGTAAAGATGTACATCAAGTGAGTGAAATAGTGAACTCAATGGCTCCTAAATTGGAAGATCCCGGTGCTTTCACAATCCCTTGTACTATTGGAAGCGCCGATTTTGCAAAAGCTCTTTGCGATCTTGGGGCAAGTATCAATTTTATGCCCTATTCGATTTTTACGACTTTGAGAATTGGACAACCAAGATCTACATATATGAGGTTACAAATGGCGGATCATAATATGAAGAGACCATTGGATATTATTGATGATGTGTTGGTTCATGTTGATAAATACATCCTTTCGGCGGACTTTGTGATTCTTGATTGTGAAGTAGACTATGAGGTGCCTATTATTCTAGGGAGACCTTTCCTTGCTATGGGGAAGGCTCTTGTTGATGTGAAAGCTGGTAATCTCACTTTCTGGATGGGTGATGAAAAGGTGGTTTTCCATGTGTGCAAATCTATGAGGCAACCGAATAGCAATGAAGTTTGTTTGTGGACTTGATGACCGATGTGATTTTTGATGATATTAGTTCCATGATGAATGTGGATGATACTTTGGAGGCCGTTTTGCTCAACCTTGATGATGATGAGAAGGATGGCTATGTGGAATGTGTGAATACATTGCAAGGAATGGGGTTTTACACTTATGAACCCCACAAATTGTCCTTGGATCTTCAAAATCGGAAGACTCCTCCAACAAAGCCCTCAATAGAGGAGCCTCTCACTTTAGAGTTAAAGTTGTTGCCTCCACATTTCAAGTATGAATTCCTTCGCCCTTGTTATACTTTACCGGTTATTCTTTCCTCTTGTTTGACTAACGTGTAGGTAGACTCCACATTGGTGGTGCTACAAAAGAGGAAGAAAGCTATTGTATGGACATTGACGGATATTCGGGGTATAAGCCCCGCCTTTTGCATGCATAAGATTATTTTGGAGGAGAATGCCAAACCCTCTATTGAACATCAAAGAGGACTAAATGAAGCAATGCAGGAGGTGGTCAAAAAAGAGATCGTAAAGTGGTTGGATGCCGGGGTTGTTTACCCCATTTTCGATGGTTCGTGGACCTCTCCGGTGCAATGTGTCCCAGAGGAAGGGGGCATGACGGTGGTCACCAATGACAAGAACGAGTTGATTCCTACATAAACGATGATCAGGTGGAGAGTGTGTATGGACCATCGCTAGCTCAACAAAGTCACAAGGAAGGATCATTTCCCACTTCCCTTCCTTGATCAAATGCTTGATAGGTTGGCCGGTCGTGCTTTCTATTGCTGCCTTGATGGGTATTCCTGCTACAATCAAATTTTTATTGCTCCGGAGGATCAAGAGAAGAATACTTCCACATGTCCTTATGGTACTTTCGCATTCTCGCAGATGCCATTTGGTTTATGCAATGCACCGACGACTTTTCAACGGTGTATGATGGCTATCTTCACGGACATGGTGGAGTATTTCCTTGAGGTCTTCATGGATGACTTTTCAGTTTTCGGAAATTCTTTTGATGATTGCTTGAAAATTTTGGATAAGGTCTTGGCAAGATGTGAAGAGACGAACTTGGTACTCAATTGAGAAAAATGTCACTTCATGGTCAAGGAAGGCATTGTCCTTGGCCACAAAATTTTAAAGAATGGTATTGAGGTCGACAAGGCCAAAATAGAGGTGATTTATAAACTTCCACCCCCAACATCCATGAAGGGAGTGAGGAGTTTCTTCGGCCATGCAGGGTTCTACCGCCGTTTCATCAAGGATTTTTCCAAAGTGATGAACCCCTTGTGTAAACTATTGGAGAAAGATGCCAAATTCCATTTCAACAAGGATTGCATGAAGGCATTTGAATTGCTCAAGTCCAAATTGACAACTACTCCCATTATCACCGTACCGGATTGGAGCTTGCCTTTTGAACTCATGTGTGACGCAAGTGATGTGGTGTTCGGAGCAATGTTGGGGCAATGTATCAACAAAATCTTCCATCTGGTCTACTATACTAGTAAGACCATGAAAGATGCCCAAGTCAATTACACGGTGACCGAAAAAGAGCTCCTTGCTATTGTTTTTTCTATGGAGAAGTTTCACCCGTACTTGATGGATACAAAGTTGATTGTTTACACGGATCATGTGATGCTTTGGTACCTAATATGCAAGAAAGATTCAAAGGCATGGTTAATGAGATGGGTGCTTTTATTGCAAGAGTTCGATATAAAAATCCAAGACCGCAAAGGCAGTGAAAACCAAGGGGCGGACCACTTATCTCGCTTGGAGGAGGAGGGGAGGCCATATGACGGCCTTGAATTCAATGACTCCTTCCCCAACGAGCAACTTCTAGCCATTTCAATGACCAAGATGCCATGGTTCGCCAACTTAGAAAATTATCTTGTGAGTGGTATTGTACCGAATGGGTTATCTTCAAACCAAAGGAAGAAACTCAAACGGGATTGCCTTGACTACTATTGGGATGAACCGTACCTCTTCCGGATTTGTATCGATGGCATGATTCGAATATGTGTGCCGGAGGAGGAACAAGTGGAAATTCTTGGTGCTTGCTACTCTTCACCATATGGTGGTCACCATAGTGGAGCGAGAACGACGGCGAAAGTGTTGAGTTGTGAATTTTATTGGCCTACTCTCTACAAGGACGCAAGTGATCTAGTCAAGCGTTGTGATGAATGTCAAAGGGCTGGTGGTATTTCTAAGAACAATGAGATGCCCCCCACCACTATCTTGAAAATTGATATTTTTGATGTGTGTGGCATTGATTTCATGGGACCGTACGTAAGCTCTTGTGGGAACACCTACATTTTGGTAGCTATGGACTATATGTCAAAGTGGGTTGAGGCCGTTGCTCTACCTAACAACGAAGCTCGAAGTGTGGTGGCATTTTTGAAAAAGAACATCTTTACAAGATTTGGTACTCCAAGGGACATTATAAGTGATGTGGGATCGCACTTTTGCAATAGAGCTTTTAATACCTTACTCACTAAGTATGGTGTTACTCACAAAGTCACGACCCCCTATCACCCTCAAGCAAGCAGACAAGTGGAAGTCTCCAACCGGGAGATCAAGAGTATTTTGTCAAAACATGTGAATGCCAACCGGACAAATTGGTCAAAGAAACTTGATGATGCTTCATGGGCTTATAGGACGGCTTAAAAAACACCGATTGGGATGTCTCCATATCGGTTAATGTTCGGTAAAGCTTGTCACCTTCCGGTGGAACTTGAGCGCAAGGCTATATGGGCATTGAAGAAGCTAAATCTTGAGTAGGATGTCGCCGCCAACTTAAGGGTGGCACAATTGAATGAGCTTGATGAATTCTGGTACCATGCATATACAAGTTCTTCCTTATACAAAGAGAAGATGAATACTTCCATGACAAGTACATTCGGAACATGGAGTTCAAAGAAGGTGATCTTGTGTTATTATTCAATTCTTGGATACGGATATTTCCGAGAAAGTTGAAGTCTAAATAGAATGGCTCGTTTGAGGTTGTGAGTATGACACCCTTTGGTGCATTAGACTTTAAGAATAAAAATAATGAAGTGTTTAGATTCAATGGTCACCGGGTGAACTATTATTTGGGAAAAGTCGATGATGGCCACGTTGTGGCATTGATTCATTTCAAGTGATTGATGGTAATCTGCGTCGTGCCGTGACGTTAAATCAGGCGCTTCTTGGGAGGCAATCCATGTTTCTTTTTATTTTTATTTTTCTTTTTTTAGATAGGTCTTGTTTTGTGCTAACTGGTTTTGCAGTATGTTGCAGGAATGAGTGTGCTTTGCAGGAACTGTGTTCAGGAAAAATGCTAAGTGTGGAAAAAAGGTACGGACAACACGTTTATTGTGCGAACCGCACAATCTTGATGGCCACAGCAGAAATGAGTCTGCGGCCGCACAATTCATTGTGCGACCGCACAACTAGAGATCATAAAATTGCAAACTCTCTGAAGTTTGAATTGCAGAGAAATGGCTGATCTGCGGCCGCACAAAAACATTTGCGGCCGCATAAGGAATTGTGCGGCCCGCAGATCAACAAAGAGGGAAGCAGGTGACAGGTAAAGAGTGCGGACCACACACAAAATTGTGCGGCCGCACTCAACTGCTAATCCTTGCCCTAAAATCGGCCAACTATAAATAGTGACCCACTACCACTGTTCAAAACTTTACACACTTTGACTAGTTGACACCAAAGCAAGCACAGTGCACTCAAATTGATTCAATCATCTCGCATTCACTTCATCTCCCTAGATTCTTCCCTGCATCATTCATTACTGGTATGTTCAATTCATGTTTAGATTCTTTCAAATTTCTTAATTTTTGTTCTTCATTAGTTTAGTTATGTTTAGGCTTAAATGTCAAAATTAACCATCATGTGTGCTTAAACTAGTGTGGGTAACTTCATACTTGTTAATTGGGGGATGGGTAAACTGTGCATCATGTTTAATTTGCCAATACCATGTCTAAATTGTGCAAAAATTGAAAAAACAATCTAAGTTCAGTGCCGTCTAATATTGAATTCTACGGCCGCACAAGAAATTGTGCGGTTTGCAGATCCTTAGGCGAGGGCAAAGTCTGTGCATTGATTGTGCGGACCACACTCAAACTTATGTGGTCCGCAGAAACTGAACTGCGGCTGCAGAAAAATGTATGCGGCCGCAGATCAAAACTTCAGAGAATTGGTACTTCTGGGCCTTGAATTGTGCGGCCGCACTCAGAATTGTGCGTACTTCACTTCAATTGTGCGGCTGCACTTCAAAATTGTGTTGTCCGCACAAGCCTTTCTGCGTCCGCACTCAGAATTGTGTGGACCACACTTCCCACTCCTTCCCACTATTTTGTCTGCAACTATTTTATAGTTTGTGTTTGAACTTTAACTGACTCATGTTGCTATGTATTGCATAAAATGGTTAGATTAAGAGGATGTGGTGATACTTCCAAAGGGATGGGTGAACCCTCCTAAGGCCGAGGCAGGAGTACCCTACCACTCTCTGTGCAAAGAGTGTTATCTAAAAAGGCAACTACAGGGCGAGGTAGAGTTGTAGAGCCCTCTGAGTCAAGTTCATACTCCCCGTCTAGGGAAGCATCGGAGGGAGACTCAATGCAAAGGCAGCGTGCTGTGCAATCACAGCCACAGCTATCCCAGGATAGATACCGACTGAGAGATGAGCCTACCTCTTCTGAGAGTACTTCTGAGGGGTCAGAAGGGAACAACCAGGCTTCGGAGCCCTCATCTACTCATGCCCCCGCTGCACCAGTAACAGTTGATGATGATGATATTTCGGATGATGGATGGGGGGGTGATACCAGAGTTGCAGGCCTGGAGAGGTCAAAGAAGAAGGAAGTTTGGGAAGATAGGTTTGTGAGCCTGACTGCATTCAACAGGTTCCAAGAGTGGTGGACCCAGAGATCGCTCACACTTAAGCGTCAATTCCTGTTGAAAGACTTGGATAGGCATAATCCAAATGTGTTAAGACAATTTCGAGAAAGAAAAGGGTGGAGGTGGTTCACGAAAAGCGTATTGGATTCCAAGGAGCACTTAGTCTGGGAGTTCTACGCCAATGTGGCGCACATCAAGAAGGGGTCTAAGGTGACTAAGGTGCGAAACTTGAAAGTAAGATTTGATCAGAGCACCCTGAACATTTATTTGGGGCTCGAGGATATGGAGTCGGTGCAGTATTTAGAGAAGTTCGCACTGGGAGATACAGCTCTCCCTTGGCTAGATGAGATACTAGTAGCTCCAGGACCACCACCACCATGGATCACAACAGGGGTTCCCATTCTGCGGAACACCCTCAACTTTGAAGAAAAAGGGTGGAAAACATTTGTATGCAGTCGCATAGACCCAAGCCGGAATGAAAACAATCTCCCAATCCCTCAGGCAGTCCTAGTTGCTTCCATCATGGCCGGGTACCCAATCAATGTGGGTGCAATCATATCGGCCAACATGTCTGTGGTTGTCAGGCAGGGTGAAAGCTCTTATCCGTATCCCAACACTATCATGGAGTATCGCACGGATGCGGGGTGGAGTCCAAGAGCTTTGATATGAAGGTTAGGGATAAGCAGCCCTTCTCCTGGTACTCTCTGAAGGACCCGAGGAATTTGAAGAACAAGGAAAAGTCAACTATTACCGTAGGCCAGTCTGATGAGTCATCAGTGGTAGTTGCAGATTCTGCTGCTATGCCTTCTACAGCTTCCATGCCTTCCATAGCAGTCGGGCCTTCCATCGAGACAGCTGCCATGCCACCACCTCCATCTCCAGGGCCATCAGTATTAGTGCCTTCCTCCTCCACTTATCTACTCACTGCGATGTGAGTCTCCCAGACACTGGCGAGTCTCAACAACTGGATGCAGACAGCTACTGCAAAGTTGTCTGACCTATCCAGTGCTGTTGTAGCACAGTCTTCTGCCCCAGCACCCCAGGTTCCTCCGTCAGTGGAGGAAATATTGAAGAAGATATTGGATAATCAGAAGACCATCATGGATACCTTGGTGGCATATGGGGTAGCAATTGAGGAGTTAGGTAAACAGGTGAAGAATATGAAAAAATCCCAGGCCTCGAGAAAATCAGTGGACAGGTTGAGACGTGAAGTGACCAAGATAGTAGCAGCTGGTGATCTTCCCTTTGACTTACTGATGGAGACAGATCCATCAGTACCAGCAGACCCGGCAGCACCATCAGTACAAGTGGTACCAGCTAGCCAGTCTGAGGAGCCAAACCTCGTTGTCCACACGGCTAAGGTAGTTCTACATATGTTCACCAACCCAGCTACTCCCTAAGCAGAGGATGATGAGATCCAATTGGAGGAGCCTGAGGGAGGTGATGCTGATATGGACACTAAGACCACATCTCTACTCTTTCCCTTCCTTATTTTGATTTTTGTTAAGCATTGAGGACAATGCTTATTCTTATTCAGGGAGGTGGTTTATTTTGATTTGATATGACATTTGACATTGGCCTGTAATAACTGATAATATTTTGTTTTTATTTTTAATTTCATTATGTACATATTCTCTCTATTGATGTATATATTCTCTTTCCCTTTCTCAGTTAGTATATTCATATATGCTTTCAGCAGTTTACTTATTAGTTTCTTTGTTTTGTTTTTTTAGTAGTCAATGTTTAGTCTATTAGCTTCTTATTTACTTTAATAGCTTCTTTTTAATTTAGTAGTTTCTTTTCATGTTTAAGTGATCAATAAGCCTTTGGTTTTCTTAATGTCACGGTTCTTTCCAAAGGTGGTTTTTGTTTAAACCGGGTGACTCTTCCCAATGATGGATGGCGTGACAACTTTCTTAAGGGATTGAGTCCGTTTTTGATGTTTAGGTAAGAACAATACTAATAATGAATAAGAGGACCTAATTAAGTCGAACTAGAAGAGTCAAGCATGCTTCACTTGGTACCAACACACTTAACTACATGCTTATGATTAAAAACAAGTTCTTGGAAAGCAATAGCTCTAGTTAGTGACCTTGTGATTGACTTAGGCAATCATCGAGTGGTTTAGTTGAACCATTAGTAATTTTCAATCTTGAATACGGTTGTTGTGGGACCTTGACTCTATCTTCTTTAACAATTTAGCTGTGTGAGATGTGAGATGTGTTTTGCAAGCCCAAGTACCTGTGCGAATGCTCTAGAACTTGCCCCGAATGTGTTTCTAGGCGAAATTTTAAGTTTTGTTTGGCTTGAGAAGTGATTGTAGGCTCTCCTTGACCCATTTTAAAATTTTCATTGGACCACCAATGATGTTATCCCTAGTCAACCCTTTTGAGCCTAAATCCTTTCTCATTTGATAACCATGTTACAAGCCTGTACCCATTTTGTAGTGACCTTCTCTTGGCACCCGAGCTTTTCTTAACACTCATGAGAAGCAATTGTTGAAAACATAAGTTTGGGGGAGAGATGAGGAGTTTGAAAGTGGTATCAAGGTACAAAAAGAGAAAAGAAATGAAGAAAAGGCAAGGCAAAGAAAAAGAAAGAAACAAAAGAAAAATACAAAAAGAAAGTGAATAAATTGAAGAGTTGAAGGGATTCAAAGAAAAGCAAAAGTGCAAAGCATTGAGGAAACAAAGAAGGAAAAAATGAATATCATGACCAAGAAAGAGTGATGTCAAGTCTCTCTAGTTTCCCTAAGGAAAAAGAAAATGACTCAAAGAGTCGGTAAAGCATGAGCCAAAAAGAGAAAATGGAGTGCTTAAGGAAAGATGAACCCGTTCTACTCTAACATTTTCTACCTTAGTCCAAAAGCCTTCATTACATGCCGAAAAATGCCCTACGTGATTTCAAGCCAAATGAGCTTACATTAATGGTGATTTACATGAGGGGAAAGCATATGGTACTCAGAGCCATACTTGTGAAATTCTTTTGTGAGAGATGAGCAAACTTTTCACAAATCCTTGAATTGAGTGCTTCATTCTTAAGTGAGATAAGTTAACGGAGAGTAGAGGAGGAGGAGTTTGGGATCCACAGTGACCTACATGAAAGAGCGAACTTCCTTGATGAGTAAGTCAACTCTTGATGCTCAAGTGTCACATTAGAACTATATGTACTTAAAACTTCAAATCATTGCCTTGTTGATAATTCATAAGTGTTGTGGGTAATTGTTGGTCCCAATTGATGTGTGTTTGCTTCAACTTAGATTAGCTGGAATAGCTCTTTTCTTGTGGAGGTGGGAATTACTTTATTTGCTTGAGGACAAGCAAAAGCTTAAGTTTGGGGAGTTGATAAGTGGGGATTTTGACTACTTATTTGCGTCTTTTCACTTTTGTTTTAGTTCAAAAATGTTTAAAGGTATTTCCAAAAATTGATGCAATATGCTTACTTGCAGGAGTAATGGAAAATGAGCCATTACGATGAAATCAAACTCAAGAGGAGTGCTTTTGAATAAGGACAAAAATCAAGTACAAAAAGCTAAAGTGCGGACCGCAGAATTCTGTGTGCGGCCGCAGAACATGAAGAAGAATTAAACAGAGCTGCGGACCGCACTATAATTGTGCAGCTGCAGAAATCAAATGTGCGGTTGCACCCATAAATGTGCGGTTCGCAGAACTCAAGAGATGCGGCCGCAGTGCAGAATTGTGCGACCGCATATCCAACTCCTGTCAAGAGCTGAAGCAAAGTGTGGACCGCACACATAATTGTGCAGCCGCGGGACCTCCGAAAGGGCAATTTTGTCCGAAAATTACAGTTGTATATAAATAGACTTTTTTTGCGAAATTAGGTTAAGTTTTGAATACCAGAAAGTCTATAGCCATTTTTATTTACTCTTTTAGGAAACTTTAGTTTATATTGTTGATTTTACATTGGATTTTTATCTATTAATCATTCAATATGAGTTTTAACATCTATTTTTCTTTATTTTCTTTAATATCCACTATGAGTAGCTAAATTTCTAGCTAGGGTTGTAACCCAACCCTAGTGTGGGAACCTAATGGGTATTTGATTTAGGGCTTGTTTATGGTTAGGTGTGTATTATTTAGCCTAGTTCTTGCTATAATTGTAGAATTAATGGTTGCAAACATTGGTTCAAGCCTATCTGACTTTGTCTCTACTTGAGAAAGAGAGACTTAGTCTAGGAAAACTTGGATAACAAGAGTTTGGGATGAAATCAAAAGATTGATAGTCCCAATTAAAGGGTTGAACGTAGAGATAGTAAAACCCGACTTGAGCAATTTGTCAACTGTTTAGTTCAATACCCATTTAGACTTGAGAAAGGCAAATTGGGCAAAACCACTCTCTTACTGAGAGGTACTGTGTGGGTATTTGAATGTTGATTGCTATAATACACCCCGACCAACGAAACTCGCTCTAAAGCCCACAACCCGTTCGGCAAACACCTAGGTGAAAGTCATAGCCCTAGAACTTTTACATATATGAAAAACAACAATAAAAACATTCTTCTCTAGTTTCATATTTTTCAATTGAAATCCTTAGTATAATTATAGAAGTAAAATCAAAACAAAGTTTGTGGAAGTGCAACTTAGACAATTCACGTGCTTAGACCAAATACATACCACTAATCCCATCTACGCTCCCTGTGGATTCGATTCCGACTCCTAGTTGGGCATTATTATTGCAATCGACCGCTTGACAACCCCAATTTGAGGTGTGACTTGGGCGAGATCAGCCACGCCCTCCATAAGAATCACCAAATGGACTAGAGCGTCCTGAAGTACTGGAGTAGCTATGAATCCTTCCGGGGACCTGAACTGGTCCAACCGGTACAGTCTGAACTGGAACCTCCTCCTAAAGATCCACCTGAGGTTATACTACGGGTGTTGTTGCTCGAGCACTAGCTTGAGCTCTGCCTATGCGTCTACCTCGGCCTCTGGCACGACCTCGGCCTCTACCCCTGGTCATAGTTGCCACCGGGGGCTCTGGTCCCTGTCCATCACTAGATGTATTACGTGTTCTCGCCATCTGCGAGAGAATAAGAATAGAATAGTTCAATCATCGATGATAGAATAAAATCGCACAACAGAATAAGAAAGACGTGATTTTGTTCCTAAACCTCATAGCCTCTGAGAGATTAATACAGACGTCTCTGTAGCGATCCTTCAGACTCTACTAAGCTTGCTCGTGACTCGTGAGACCTATGTAACCTAGTGCTCTGATACCAACTTGTCACGAACCGAAATTCCCATCTTCGGGACCGTGATGGAGCCTAACATTTCATTTTCTAGGCAAGCCAATGTTAGAATAATCTTAACTATTTTTAAACAAATTAAATTAAACTAAAGTCAGTTACTAAAATAAAGTGCGGAAGATCATAACTACCGAATCATCAAAATACATCCTCGAATCTGGTGTCACAAGTGTACAAGCTACTATAATAATATAAATAAAGGTCTCGATAAAATTCAAGTTGTTTGAAAGATAGTACACAGCTAAGATAAGACAGAAAGGGACTTCAAAACTGCGAACGTTGTGCAGTTATACCTCATGTCTCATCTGGGTAGCTGAATCCGAGCAAGCCTATGGTACTCCACTGGGACCAACTCCAAAATCTGCAAAAGCAGTGCAGAGTGTAGTATGAGTACAACCGACCCCATGTACTCCGTAAGTGTCGAGCCTAACCTCGAGAAGTATGACGAGGCTATGACAAGACACGTACATAAACAACATGTACAAGCATGTATACAAATACAAATCAACAATAATACAATATTTAACAATTTATAAATTTGGGAGGGGATATGTGAAGGAGAATAATATAGAAATTTCAGCAGGAGAAGTGTCACTTAACAGCCAATTAAATTTAATCAACAATAAAATGATCAGCTGATAATATGAAATTGGCACGGCACCACCCTTCGTGCTTTTACTCTATTCTTTCCATAAATTGATAAACAAATAATAAGATTGGTACGGCATCATCCTTCGTGCTTTAACTCTCTTTTGGCACGGCATCACCCTACGTGCTTCAACTCTCTTCTGGAACGGCATCACCCTTCGTGCTTTTAAACTTTTTAAAAATGGCACGGCATCACCCTTTGTGCTTTAACTCTCTTCTGGAATGGCATCACCCTTCGTGCTTTTAAACTTTTTAAAAATGGTACGGCATCACCCTTTGTGCTTTAACTCTCTTCTGGAATGGCATCACCCTTCGTGCTTTTAAACTTTTTAAAAATGGTACGGCATCACCCTTTGTGCTTTAACTCTCTTCTGGAATGGCATCACCCTTCGTGCTTTTAAACTTTTTAAAAATGGTACGGCATCACCCTTTGTGCTTTAACTCTCTTCCTCACTTCATAATTCAATAAATAATAGTGTAAAATTAGCACGGCATCACCCTTCATGCTTTACACTCTTCCTTATCATGCAAATAATAATATATATTCGGAAGAATATTTAAATGCGGGGATATATACTTATCAATCATATCAATACCAGAATACTGACTTCACCTTCCAAAATATTCAACAATAATTAAACTAGCAATAACCTCATGAAAATGATCAAATAAACAATAATAACTTAAAGAGGAATATCTTAACCAAACAGGCAATTATTCACAATAAACAAATTCCACCCGCATGCTTTGACTCAACCACAACGTATAAGTACTCGTCACCTCACATATACATTATACCCGCACATTAAATCACATAGCAAATAGACAATTAAGTCCTACTCCCTCAAGTCAAGGTTAACTACGACACTTACCTCGATTTGCAATAAAATTAAAGATTCCAATAAACCTTCGCCTCGCGAATTCGTGTCCGAAATCCTCAAATTTAGTCATAAACAATTCAATATACTCAATACAAATCGTAGGAATTCCATATGAATTTACCAATTTTTCGAATTAAAATCCAAAATTCATTTTACAAAATATGCAGTGTGGTCCACGTCTCGAATCTCGGAAGAACTTATGAAATCCAGACACACGTTCCGAGACGAGTTCAACCATATAGAATTTATCCATTTCCGATGCCGAATGGACCTTAAAATCTTAAATTTTTATTTTTTGGAAAGTTTTACTAAAATTCTAGTTTCTTCCATCTAAATCTGAAATAAATGATGAATATAGACATGAATTTATGAAATATCATCAATATATTATAAAGAACACTTACCCAGTCCGAAGTCGTGAAAAACTCCTTCAAATCTCCCAGAAACTGGGGTTTTAAAACTCAAACAAAAATGGCGAAATGACTGATTTTCGATTCTTATGTTTCTGTCAATTTTCCGCTTCTGCGACGAAATTGTCGCACTTGCGACGTCGCTTTTGCGACTGAAAATGCCACTTATGCAAAGAAGTGCTATCTAGGCGAAGCCTCGCATCTGCGGAGGAAAATGCGCATCTGCGCTGCCTTCCGCTTCTGCGGACGTGCGGGTGCGTTCAAGTTTCCGCACCTGCGGCTTTTTGTGCAGCTTACCCAGGCCGCTTCTGCGACGGATTTCTCACTTCCGCGGCCAAGGCTTCGTAGAAGCAAAGGCACTAGCAGCAGTAAAATTTCAGATTTTGCTTAAGTCCAATTTTTGTTCTGATTTCAATCCGAATCACACTTGGGGTACTCGGGACCCCATCCGAATATACCAACAAGTCCCGAAATATAATACGGACTTACTTGGGGTCTCAAATCATGTTTAACAATGTCGAAATTACAATTCCCATCTCGATTCGGACTTATGAATTTCAAACTTTTCAATTTACAAAACTTGTGCCGAAACATGATAAATGAATCCGGAATGACTTCAATTTTGGCACACAAGTCATAAATGACATAACGGATATATTCCAATTTTCTGAATCTCAATCCGAGTCCGATATCAATAAAGCCAAATCAGTGGTCAAACTTTGGAAACCTTTAACCTTTAGATTTCTAATTTCCGTTAAATAGCGATAATTTGAGCTAGGGACCTCCGAATTCGATTTCGGACATATGCCCAAGTCTCAAATCACGATACGGACCTACTGGAACTGTCAAAACACTAATCCTGGTCCGTTTTCTAAATATGTTGACCGCAATCAACTCAGTTGAATTTTAAAGTTCTACTTCACGTTTTAATCAATTTTTCATATAAAAGCTTTCCAGAAAATTATTTGGACTGTACACGCAAGTCGAGGAATGATGAATAGTGCTTTTCGAGGCCTTAGAACATAGTAATAAATGTTTAAATTAAAGATGACATTTTAGATCATCACATGTATAATCTCAGAGACTAGAGGTTCCGCCAGAGGTTCGTTGGAATCTTTAGATTTGCCTCTAGAAGAGGATTTAGGAGTAGCAGACATTTTTGGCTTTAGAAGAAGATGAAGATTTAGAAGAATATCCTTTAAAAAAAGTATATCTAGTAGCCATAGAACCTAGGTTAAGAAGCCTACCACCTCTCCTACTACTCATAACCAGAGCTATTGTAGAAGGAAGGTTATCAACTATGATAGTACGGTGAGGGGGAACATTAGATGCAGAAGGGTTGGAGGCTATTGTTAATAAGAAAGAAAGAAGTTGCACGCAGGAGAAGAGGACTGCTAAGAAGGTTTGAAGAAGGAGGCAAAGATAAAAGAAAGTAGAAGAAATTTTTAAAGGGTTAATGGTTTCGTATTTATAAGAAAAAACGCCATTATGAACTGTCATCATGGAGTTGTCACATCAAAGTGACAGAGCCATCTATGCCTAGAAAATCACTGCAAACCTTATAACTAATTATAGTAAGATGCGTGTCTCGGGCATTAAATGGAAGAGACACAAGTCTATTCATTTCTACAACAAGTCATAATGATCTCGGGAAGAGATGACAAAATATTTTCGCCATAAATAAACTCTCCACTTTTTGAATATTCAATTGAGTAAATTTAGAAAGTGGGGGAGTATCTGTATTGGTGGAAAATAAACTTGCCAAGTGGACTAACACTATAATGACATGTGTCATATGAGTTGGCGTGACAAAGAGGAATGAAGTGCACAGATGATGTGAGCAACACCCATGGAATCACTTGTGAAGATACCGTACCTGTTAGTCTCGAGGTTGAACAGAAGAAAATAGGTATGTGTTGATACTTAAGATCATTGAAAGCCACGGATATGGAAAGGTCATTAACAGTTATGAATATGGAAAGGAATCAGTCAAATCATAATTATACATGATTTGTATTTATTGTCTCAACTGTTACAAATTACCCACTTAACAGACAATTAATGTAATAAATATTAGTAACGGACTGGAGCTAAATAAGGTAAACGGTTAAAAATTGTAATGCTTTAAAAAACCCTTTCCATAAACTTGTATCCCATCGAAAAAATGCTAAGTTGTACTGTCAACTATCAATATTCTTACTACTCTCTATTATTGGAAGAATTGTTCTTTCCTACTGTGAAGAAAGCGGCAATCATCAATAAGACTTCTATTACCTTATTTTAAATTTAATTCGTTATTATCGTTATTCCTTTTTTCATATCAATTATATTTGAAAAGGTGAAGTAAATTGGTTGTTAAAAGCTCGAATTATTATGTTTATTTGTTTTAATTACAAATACTATTTTTTTTGTTAAACAAATTTTCGTGTCATTTTTTCCAGAATCACAAAATTTATCCATGTATTGTGATTAGTAACCAAAACTTATATACAACTTTCATGCAATAGTGATACAAAAATAATACAACAACAATATCATACAACTTATAAAATACAATATTCGTACAATTATAATACAACTTTAATATAATTTTGATACATATATACAACTTTCATACAGCATTCATACAATAATAATACAACTATAATAGAATTTCACAACTATAATACAACTTTAATACAATTTTAATACATATATATAACTTTATGTAAAAGAAAGTATTTATAACTTCAATACAAATTTCATATAACTATTCATACAGTATTGTATACGGGTGAACGCGGGGTCAACACACACCCCAAGTTCTCTGTGAGTCAAACGAAGAAAGAAGTATGAATGTATGAGATGGAGACCGAATCTGATAACTCTTTGAATCGAGGCTGGAATGGGGTGTTCGCCACCGGGCATGACAAGACAACACCCCCCGAACATGGAACGAGCTCCAAGACCTCGGAAAGCACTACAAACGGTTGCACACGACTAACAGAGGGTCGTGATATCCGCACCCAACGGATATCACGATGCGGATCTCGCCCGATGTCGGTAGCGTATCAGTGATTGATGTACAAGGAGGATTTTTACCTTTTTTAGAATTGTCCTAGGGGTAAAACTCTCCTACTATATAAAAGGGAAGTTTTTTATTCAATAGACACATCGTAACACGCATATCAAAGCAATACAACATTATTTCTCTGTTTTCTAGCTATTGAAAGTTTATTATTTTAATCATAGTTCTTCATATACAATTGGCTTCGAATCAAGGGCAAGATCAAGGGCAAAACTACTATTAAGCTTAAATCTGAGCACGGACTAAGCAACACAACTTGTTTGGTTATTTATTTTATCTTTAATTCCTTTATCAAACATTCTTTATTACTTGTGTTAAATCAATCCACATATCTTTAAAACGCGTATAAATTTAATTGTTATCCGTTTTAAAGGTAAACAGCTTGGCGCCCACCGTGGGGCTAAGGATAATAGTGGTGTTTTGATACAAATTTCCATAACACACTCTATTTTAACTTATTCTTTAAGGTCTCAATTTCAGTTCAACTTAAAAATGTCAAATTCTCAGTCTACTCACTTGAACGTTGAGGTTGCGTCCGGCCATCATGGCGAAAACAACAATCTGGTGCCTAACAATGAGGTGCCCCCTGCTAATCCCAACAGAGTCTCAGTTGCATACCCAGACGATGCTAACTCGAAGGTGGCCATTGACGCCAACCTGCCTACCGACCCTGAGAATAGCGTTTGCGAAGGAGCCCGACCAATGGCTAGAGAAGTGCACGAAGGCGAAGGCGACGGGGTTAGTCTAACGATTGATCTTCGAAATGTTGCAGGCTCAACAGGCAGCGATAGCACAGCTGCAAAATCAAAGCCGCGCCCCCATCAGAGTTAAGCCCGAACCATCCCGGGAAACACCAGAAGAAATAAGCAAATCACCGAAAGGCCGGGTGAAGTTGAGTCCGGTGTCAGCTCCGAAGTAATGAAAATGTTTGCAGCATTGACGAAATGGGTGGAATCATGTGAAAAGAAATTTGAGGCAAATGACAAGAAGGTGGAGACATATAATTCCCAGGTCGATCAAATCCCATGAGCATCCCCAATATTGAAAGACCCCGGACTCTAAGAATTTTGTCCAAAAGCCTTTTCCTCCAAGCGCGGCAACGAAGCCAATCCCGAAGAGGTTTTGTATGCCCGATATTCCAAAATATAATAGAACCACAGATTCGGATGATCATGTGACCTCCAACACATGTGCCATCAAAGGTAACAACTTGGAAGACGATGAAATCGAGTCAGTGTTATTAAAGAAGTTCGGGGAAACTCTATCAAAATTAGAGATGATATGGTACCACAACTCTCCCCCAAATTCCATTGTTCTTTCGCTATGCTCACGGGTGGTTTTGTAAAGTCTCATGCCGGGGCCATCAAGGTTGAGACCAGAAAATTTGACCTTTTCAAGGTTAAGAAAAGAGACAACGAGATGCTCAGGGATTTCGTGTCAAGGTTTCAAACGGAACGGATGGACTTGCCTCCGGTTGGAGATGATTGGGATGTTCAGGAATTCACTCAAGGACTTAAACCCCGAAGGTCCTTGGCTTCGCAGCAGTTGAAACAAAATTTGGTAGAGTACCTAACGGTAACTTGGGCCGACGGCCACAACAGGTACCAGTTAAAAATTACAGTCAAGGACGACCAATTCGGATCCCCTTTTGGGTCCGTTTATCCCATCAGAACCGACGACAGGCCTAAAAGAGTCGTCGATCATGAATCAAGGCCGGTCCGAGATCGGTATCAACCATACAGTACAGATCGGAGGGGGAAATGTTCCCGGGCATAACCCCATAAGGAACTAGAAGAGAACGATCGTAGGACCAATAGCCAAGGTCTGATGAGCAAGAATGGTTTTGATAGGCTGCTCGGGGGAAGGGAAGCACCAAGATTATCAGAGTATAACTTCAATGTTGATGTAGCCAGCATCGTATCGGCCATTGGGTGCATCAAAAAAACCAAGTGGCCTCGACCATTGCAGTCCGATCCTACCCAGAGAGATCCAAACCTGATATTTAAGTATCATGGCACTCATGGCCACAGGACCGGGGACTGTCGACAATTGAGAGAAGAAGTTGTACGGTTGTTTAATAATGAGCACCTCCGAGAGTTTTTGAGTGATCGAGCCAAAAACCACTTCAGGAACAGGGACTCCAACAAATAGGCCGAAC
Source organism: Nicotiana otophora (assembly GCA_000715115.1). Taxonomy (NCBI): domain Eukaryota; kingdom Viridiplantae; phylum Streptophyta; class Magnoliopsida; order Solanales; family Solanaceae; genus Nicotiana; species Nicotiana otophora. Next base: position 193,025 of record AWOL01S0010133.1, read on the forward strand.
AAGAAGAACCTCAGCATATCATCAACATAATCATTGGAGGGGTCGATGTCCCCTAGGAGCCAATGATAAAGCGCACTAAAGTATCCATCACGAGGGAAAAGTGCACCTAAGATTACATCCCGAAGGGAACCATTTTGTTCAGCGACGAGGATGTCGGGGCATCGTACAACCTTATAATGATGCACTAGTGATATTCGTACTTATCAATAAATCTCGAGTTAAATGTGTGTTGATTGATCCAGGAAGTTTGGCTAACATCATTAGATCGAGGGTCGTAGAGCAGTTGGGGTTACAAGATCAAATAGTGTCGGCGGTTCGGGTGTTGAACGGATTTAACATGGCATGTGAAACTACTAAAGGAGAAATAACCCTGCCAGTGAATACCGCCGGAATGATTAAAGATACAAAATTCTACATGATCGAAGGGGACATGATGTATAACGCCTTATTCAGAAGGCCATGGGTTCATAACATGAGGGTAGTACCCTCAACATTACACCAGGCACTGAAGTTCCCTACGCCGGTAGGAATCAAGACGGTCTACGTAGAGCAACCGACTGCAAAAGAAACTTTTTACAATATACGAGGTGATCCCAGTGCTCGTGGTCTCAACATCAAAGAACATGGAGCTGACCAGGAAGGAAGAAATTAAATAGTAATTAGCGATACCGACCCCGACCGAACCAGAAGAGTGAGGAGTAGGCGAGGAGGATGATTACGGAGTTCCCAGGTCGTTCATTACTCTCGATGATTTCGATTCTACCAAATCGACGGTCGAGGAGCTGAAGCAAGTCATATTGATCGAACACTTACCCGATCAAAAGGTATACCTGGGCACGGGGTTAACTCCCGAGCTTAGGAAAAAACTCATTGAATTTCTTATAGCTAACATAGATTGTTTCGCTTGGTCCCATCTTGACATGACAGGGATCCTACCGGAGGTAACCACTCATAAGCTAAGTTTGGACCCGAAGTTCCATCCGGTTAAGCAAAAAAGGAGACCGCAGTCCGAGGTCAAGCACACATTCATTAAGTACAAGGTATTTAAACTCCTTAAAATAGGATCTATTTGGGAAGTTAAGTACCCGGCCAACACAATGGTAGTACCTAAGAAAGGAAATAAGCTAAGAATGTGTGTGGATTATAAATATATGAACAAGGCATGCCCTAAGGATTCTTTTCCTTTTCCTAACATCGATCGGATGATCGACGCGATGGCCGGGCATGAGATACTCAGTTTTATCAAAGCCTATTCCGGGTACAACCAAATTCGGATGAACCCGAGAGATCAAGAAAAACCTTCCTTTATCACTAAATTTGGCACCTATTATTATAACGTAATGCCATTCGGATTAAAGAACGCTGGTGCCACTTATCAATGCCTAGTAAACCGGATATTCGAAGAATAAATAGGAAAATCAATAGAAGTTTATATTGACGACATGTTATTCAAGTCCCTGCGAGCAGAGGACCATTTGAAAGATTTGCTGGAAACCTTCAACATATTGAAGAAATGCAGTATGAAGCTGAACCGAGAAAAGTGCGCATTCGGGTCGTATCCGAAAACTTCCTCAGGTTCATGGTATCCAATTGAGGGTCGAGATCAATCCCGACAAAATCAAAGCCATAGAAGACATCACCGTGGTGGACAACGTTAAGGCAGTTCAGAGGATGACCGGGCGTATACCCACCCTGGGCCGATTCATATCGTGGTCCTTGGACAAAAGCCATCGGTTCTTCTCACTGTTGAAGAAGAAGAATAACTTTTCCTGGATCCCGGAATGCCAACAAGCTTTGGAAGAACTCAAATGGTACCTCTCGAGTCCCCCCCTGCTCCACACTTCGAAGACGGATGAACAACTATACCTTTACTTGGCGGTTTCCGAGGTAACGGTAAGTGGAGTCTTAGTCCGGGAAGAGGAAGGTACGCAATTCCTTATTTACTATGTTAGTAGAACTCTAGGTGAGGCCGAAACAAGGTATCCTCACCTGAAAAAATTGGAGCTCGCTTTGCTATAGAAAGCTAAAACTGTACTTTCAATATCACCCCATATGTGTCATAACCTCTTACCCACTGAGGAACATCATGCACAAGCCTGAGCTCTCAGGCTGATTGGCCAAATGGACTATCAAAATCAGGGGGTACGATATCGAGTATCGAACCTGAACCGCCATAAAATCTCAAATTTTGGCCGACTTCGTGGCCGACTTTACGCTTGCCTTAGTGCCTAAAGTAGAAAGAGAATTATTGTTAGCCTCGGGGATTACCTCAGGAATTTGGACCTGTTTTATGGACGGTGCCTCAAACGCAAAGGGGTCCGGGATTGGCATTGTGCTGAAACCTCCTACGGGGAATATAGCTAGGTAGTCTATTAGAACTGTGAAATTGACTAACAATGAGGCCAACTATAAAGCCATAATTGTAGTCTCGAATTAGCTAAAAGCCTTGGGACCGAGGTGGTCGAAGCTAAGTATGATTTCCCTCCTTATGGTAAATTAAGTCAATGGTACGTTCGAAGTTAAATAGGAACGAATGCAAAGGTATTTAAAGTAGTTACAGGTAATGCTGCATCAATTCAAGGAATGGACCCTACAGCACATGCCCCGAGATCAAAACAGTGAGGCTGATGCTCTAGCTAACTTGAGGTCATCGGTTGATGATGATAAATTTAGTTCAGGAATAGTCGTACAGCTCATGAAGTCGGTGATAGAAGAAAGCGACGCCGAAGTAAACTCAACGAGTTTAACCTCGGATTGGAGGAACAAGTACATAGACTACTTGAAAACTAGGAAATTGCCCTCGGATCCCAAAGAATCGAGAGCCTTGCGTACCAAGTCTGCCAGATTTAGCTTAGTCGAAGGGACATTGTTCAGGAGAATGTTCGACAGCCCGTTAGCCAGATGCTTGGGTCCAGGAGATACCGAGTACGCCTTGAGAGAATTTCACGAAGGCACTTGAGGAAGCCATTCGGGGGCAGAATCTTTGGTTCGGAAATTAATCAAGCCCGGCTATTATTGGACCAAAATGGAGAAGGATGCGAAGGACTTCATACGAAAATGCGATGACTGTCAGACACACGCACCGATGATCCATCAACCGGGAGAGCGATTCCACTCGGTCCTGTCCCCATGGCCGTTTATGAAATGGGGAATGCACACCGCCGGTCCCCTACCATGGGCACCCGGTAAAGCTCAATTCATACTATCCATGATTGATTATTTTTCCAAATGGGTCGAGGCTCAAGCATTCGTAAAGGTCCAGGAGAAAGAAGTCATTGACTTCATCTGGGACCACAAAATATGTTGATTTGGGATACCGGCCAAAGTCGTGTGCGATAATCGAAAACAATTCATCGGCAGTAAGGTAAATAAATTTTTTGAAGATCACAAGATTAAATAGATACTATCAACACCTTACCACCCTGGTGGGAATGGATAGACGGAATCAACAAACAAGACCATGCTTCAAACCTAAAAAAGAGGTTGACCGATGCCAAAGGGAAATGGAAGAAAATCTTGCCCGAAGTCCTATGGGCATATCGTACAACCTCGAAGTCTAGTACAGGGGCCACTCCATTTTCGTTGGTCTATGGAGATGAAGCCTTGATACCAGTCGAGGTGGGAGAGCTGAGCCTCAGATTCCAATATGCGACCAAAGAGTCAAATGGCAAGGCCATGGTCAGGAGCCTAGAACTATTGGATGAAAGGCGTGAGGCAGCTTTAGTCCGGTTGGCCGCCTAGAAATAGAGGAAAGAAAGATACTACAACCGAAGAGCCAACCTCTGAAATTTCAAGTTCCGGGAATTGGTGTTGAGGAAAGTAACATTACACACCCGGAACCCGAACGAGGGAAAGCTGGGACCGAATTGGGAAGGACTGTATCGAGTCATCAGAATTACTGGCATAAACTTATACAAACTGGAAACTGGAAACAGTGTGCAACTACCGAATAACTGGAAAGTGACACACTTAAAGCGGTACTACTGCTAAGGTATGATCTCAACTACTCTTTAATCATGTTATAAATCGGACTAACACTTGCAGGCAACAGTCAAGGATGGATGTGGCTATTAGGTCTGTAAGCACGCGTTGCACTCTTTATCTCTTGAATCGGTTTTGTCCCAAAATGGTTTTTTTGGCACGGTTTTTAACAAGGCAACAGTAAAACGTGCTAACTTAGATTTGAAGGCCGATCTCAGACCGGAGTCACTGATCGTTCACTTCATGTCAACGGTATCCAATCCTCTCAAGTTCGGCCTTGAATACTGGGGGCCATTACCCTCAGACTAAGTATCAAGGTTTTTTAGCAAGGAAACAAGAAAAACTTTGTATGCTAAAAGCTAAGGCTTGGTGGTTAGGATTCATTATAAGGGCCAAACGGTCGTATAAACCATGCTCGCATAGTCCACTCAAGCCATGATACAAATTTTTATACGCTTTCGATCATTTACTTTACACATTGATAAATTAAAGAAAGTTTTTGCTATTTATGCATTTTCTTGCCTCTTAAATTCAGGATCCTAAGAGCCCACGGGCTACCCCTACATGGGGACTATCAAACCCAAGGTCTACCCCTATTCGGGGACCGTCATTCGAAAAAGGTTAGGACAACCGGGGCTAAAACCTCCCGGAGACACCAAACCTATGAGACAGTGCCTAGATACGAAAGGCTACGGCTACTCTAAAAATGGCTCAGAGACGTCCGAAGCTCGTAACCAGAAAATAAGGCCTTTATAACAACTCAAAACATACTAAGAGGTTACCCTCGGCAAAAACATCGTCTAAAAAATATCTTAAGCATCTTGAAAAAACCTCCGATCACACCGATTTTTTAGAGCCTCGAGCAAACAAAGTTGTATCGAGGTCAGGCCCTGGTCGAACCTCTAAAAAATGAACGCCCTATAACTACATTTCATTCTATGTTAAGGCATTAGAAACATTACATGAATAGAAATTATAAAAAGATGTTGCAAAAGTGAAGGTACGATATTGCCAGAAAGGGAAATTTTCATATATATATTCCGGAGTATATTTACAAAAGCCCAATAAAAACGGCCTCAAAATAAACAAAAACAATATATGTATATGAGACAAAAATTTAAAAAACATACTAAGGCATCTACGCCTAGTCTTCACCAGGGCCCGACTCATCGCAAGAGCCGTCGGAGCCTTCGGATCCCTCAGAACCCTTAGAGCCTTCGGCGCCTTCAGGCTTGTAAAGCTTCTTCGCCTCGGCCTTGGACGTTTTGGCCTCCTTGATCTTAACCGACAGGTCAAAACCTCAGGCGTGGATCTCTTCGAGGAACTCTCTTCGGGATAGCCGCTTCATGTACTCGGCCTTTGCCTTCAGGCGGACCTTGGCTGAGAGTTCAAAAGGGTCCAACCCAGAAAATTAGATGATTTTTGATTAGAAGGCTCTACACCTCTATGTCTCAGAAATATGTTAGAAGCAGATACCACATGATCGGAATCTCTAAATTCATCATATGATAATATAATGGAAGATAGCTCTCAATCAAGCAATGAATCCACATCAAACTCTTCCGAAGAAGACTATCCCCCAATATTTGTAAACCAGCCAAGAGACAACAAATATTTGAGGTAGATAAGGATAAAGAAAGCATGACAGATGAACCAATCCCAGAAAAAAGATATGAGCCCATAGCATCGAAACCAATTGGAACTGGCTTCCACACTTTCATCTTAGATGACGTCAAGGTTTCAAAATGGATCCAACTTGGACTTCACTGCCTCGTATTCTCTACCGAGTGCATCCCACTCTGTGACAGTCGAGCTCAGTTGTGCTCGAAGAACGTCATTCAGCTGAGACCACTTGTCAGCTTTGTCCTTTGCCACCCGTAGTTGGTTCTCAACTGATGCTAACTCCGCCTTAGCGGTTTCCTTCTCCGAAGCTAGTGGGTCCATTTTGCTTTTCCACCCATCGACCATGGCTTGGACCTCATTCATCTTGGCTCGGAGTTGGTCGATCAGATTGATCTTCTGTTGGACCTCCAAGGTTGTGTTGTTAGCCATCATGACTAGCTCATTGTTTTTAACTTTAAGGACCTTTACCTTTTCGACCAAGTCGGCATATTCCCGCTTTAGGGTCGAAGCTTCCTTCTGAGACCTATCCAGCTCGGCCTGAAGATCATTGACAGCCCCGTTCAGTTGCTCACTGAGAAGCATGTACATGTCCTTCCTCCTAACCTTCTCCTTAAGCTCGAACTCGAGCTGGTTGATTGTGAAGTGGTACCGGAGGAAGCTCTCGTGGTGAAGCACCGAGGCCTGTAAAGCAATAAAAACAGTAAGATATATTGAAATCAAAGTGGAATTCACGAGGGAATGTTGATTCCTTACCCGGTTCAGCGCCTGCTGTACCTCATTGAAGAGACTCGTCGCACCCACCTCATTCATCTTTACCTGGTCCTCCTCGGTCACCAGGCATCAGAGTTAGCTGGCTATGCCCAATGGAGCAGATAGAACCCGAGCATCCTCTGGGACCTTAAGAATAAATGTTCTCTTGCGGTCGGGGTCCACACTCAGAGCAGGAAACTACTTCACCAGTTTCGGGATCTCCAGGTTGCCCAGCCCAGAAAAATCTTCCAAAGTGGACATGTCCACACCATCAAAGAAGGAGTGGAGAGGGTCGTCTGTGCCGTGAACTCCTTCACTTGACTTTTCCTTTCCTGCTTGGGCCTCTTCAAGCATGGACTCGGTATAGGAGGACGTCTCTATGATGTCTATCACACCGGTCACCTCCTTCGGAACAGAAGCGGATTCTCAGAAGGTCTCAGCCCCCGTCTTCATCTCGGCATCTCAAGTCGAAAGGATATCGGCCTCATGGCTCTTTTCTTCGGTTGTCGCCTGCTCCCCGACAGGGGTCGATCCGTGAGCAAAAACGATGTTATCTTCTTCAGGCTCATCCCTGAGCCGGCGAAGCGAGTCAGAATCCGGCACCCGAAAGTTGGTGTTCTTCTTAGGCTTACGAGCCCCGGAAGCCGCCCTCTTTTTTGGCTTCACCTCGAAATACGGGAAGCCTGAAGATTTTCTTTTTCTCTTCTTCTTCTCCCCTGCGGCAGCCCCGGGTTGTCCCGTAATATAGGGATCAACGGGTAAGGGCGCACCCTCGTCCCCTTCCAGCGGCTCAAGTTTGGTAGTTTTAGGCAAACCTGCGAAGAAAAGAGAAAAGGTCATCGTTACGTAATTTTGGGGCGTAATCGTAACTATTCTGAGAAGAGTCTTACCATGAGAATGGGCCCCCTATCGGCCCTTCGAAAGCTTGCGCCACGAGCGCTCGAAGTATGACTTGCAAAAGTCTTTGATCCACTCCTTGAGCTGGGGACCGCATTGGGAACCCGAGCAACTGCTGCACGACCACAAATACTGATGGTGAGAAAGGAAACAAAGGAAACTTGACACTTCAGGAAAAATTACACTTACGAGATGCATTCTACTTCTCAGGAAATGGCAGGAACTCGGGAGGGATCAAATTTTAAGTTTTTACTCGAACAAAGCGCCCCTGCCAGCCTCGGTCTTGATCCTCGTCGATGCTCGAAAAGGGAGCCTTGCTGGTCTGGCGAACGAGCTTGATTAGTCCCCCACGGAAAATTCGGGGATTGTACTAAGGGTAAAACTCTCCTATTATATAAAGGAAAAGTTTGTTTTTCAATATACACATTATAACACGCATATCAAGGCAATACAAACTTATTTCTCTGCTTTCTAGTTATTGAAAGGTTCTTATTTTAATCATAGTTCTTCATATATAATTGGTTTCAAATCGAGGGTCTGGTCAAGGGCAAAACTATTGTTAAGCTTAAATCCGAGCCCGGACTCAACGTCACAACTAGTTTGGTTATTTATTTTATCTTTAATTCGTTTATCTAACATTCTTGATTACTTGTGTTGAATCAATTCACATATCCTTAAAATCGCATACAAATTTAATTGTTATCCGTTTTAAGGGTATACAAGTATACAACGTATTTATAATGTATTTATAATGTATTTATAAATTTCATATAATATTCGTAAAAGATAATACAACTACAACATATGTTTCCATTTCCCCAAGTTCAGGGTTTAGGGACGAATGGCAATACCTTTGACAACTAAACCTAGTCCATCTCATCCCGGATAATCAATGCTCTTGGAGTACTCTCCTATTGCCAGTTCTATCCATGTCTCTTTCGTTTTCATCCAGATTTACTGTAATATCTTTCCTTGACTTTTTTGGGAGGATAAGCCCAAGGTAATTAGGGAATCCCATCTTTGCATCTTTTTTTTTATCTTCACCACGAACGCTACCTCATACATTTATTCCGGTGTAAGTGTTGTTGTACCAAATCTTTCACATACTTCAAGCCAGCACATCTTTCTTGTTCTGCTGCTGGAATTATTTTAGCACTGCAAAAGTAGTAAAAAGAAAAAAGAAAAAGAATATGGAGCTTAGTGCTCCAATGGAATGGAAGGTGGCGGCAGCGGAATCTATCTATCTATATCTATACTACTATATTAAAAACATGAAAGTCTTTAACAAAATGTCATTCGACTTTTTTAACCTTGTGAAATAGAGTTCACACTAAACAAAATAGTCATTTGATTATTTTTCTCATATTTAGAATTTTAAAATTAGCTGAACGTTTTTACTATTAAACCTTTCCTTATTTGACTTATGTATAAACTCCTAATATTTAGGAATTTCGATCTTTTTTTCTTTTTGAATAATTTATGCCAAGTAACAAATTAGGCAAAAATATTATCATTTGACTATTTGTTTAATATTAATATTTCAAAATCAACTAAAACTTTGCATATTTAATATTTTCTTATTTGAATTATTTAGGAAGTTCTATTATTTAGAACATTAAAATAAATCAATTAAAATAGCTTATATAAATTATTTCCTTAGTTGAACAACTTTATATCTAATAAAAAATTAATTAAGCAACAAGCATATCGTGTAAACTTGTTACTACACTTAAGTTTTTAAATTTTTGATAAATATAATTGGTACTTTCTGTTTACCCGAAAAACGGATGGAGTTGAACTTATTCGTAGTTCTAAGGATATGTGATATAGCTCAATACAAATCGTAAGGATAAAAGAAAATATCAAATATGGACCGCAAAGAGTGCAAAATAAACAAAGTTGTAAAGAAAGCGATTTTTAGGACTAAGCAAGATGAATCAGTTTATGACGCTTGAAAGAACAACTCTTCGCTATAGGAGAATATGGTATTTGGATTACAATATAAGCATAAAAACTTGCCCAACCGAAATGATAACCATCCCTTTTTATAGTAGAGGGATCTTACTTTAAATATAATTAAACATATATAGTGGGAGACCATGATAAATCAGCTTTTTCACAATTCCTGTTGACATTCTCTCCTCTAGTGGGATTGCAACGGCTCTTGTCTATGAGCTCGATATTGACTCGAGTCTTCGGTCTTGACTCGAGCTCTCGGTCTTGGCTTGAGCTCGATTCTGACTCGGACCCTTGAATTGATTCAGGATCGAGGTTGGTCGGTCTCTGGATCATAAGGTCGATAACTTTACTTTGCATCATAGCTCGATTTGGATTCAGGCTCGATAAGTATATCGGCCCCTCGGACTCGAAGCTTGTTTGTACCATTTTCAAAACCCGACTCGAAGTCTCGCTTCGATCGATTATGTTTTGAACTCGATTGATCATACAAAGGCCGAAATCTATTACGACCGCATACAGATAGTCCCCTCATTTTTCAGGAAGAATGTGGTGAGAAACGATAAGATTTTTTAACGGCTCGATCAGATTACAAGCTGACGTTTATATTGGGCTCGCCATGACGCACGTGATAGATGTCCCATCGATTTAGTTTTTTAAGGTATTTAATGTATGTCAGACGGTGGTCGGCCACTGCTGATACTGAACCGCCATTGCCTGAACCTATAAATATCCCTTCCTTTTATCATTTAGTACTTTTGCAACTCCAATCTTCTAAATTTCCTAATTTCCTTTTCGTATTCTCTGAGTTCATTCACAAATCAGTGGTTCCTTCTGCAAAATTCTTCTTCCAAATTACCAAATCTTTGTCACCTTCTTTAAATCCAAAATAGTGAAGACATCCAAAACCGTCCCCCAAAAAGAAAAAGCTTCTTCTTCCCAATCCGCCATCGATAAAACACTGGTGGATCCTCGTCCTGAAGAGTTAGTTCCGGCGGCGTGTGTTCTTACCCTCGATTTCACTCTCGATAAAGGTTCGCCGGTTCCTGGCCGATGTGAGCCCGTATCGAGATATATGCCGAGCGCTCGTGCCCGATCTCAAGATTTGGGTACGTGATCTGGTTTCGACCTCCTCATATGCCGAGCGCTCATGGCGCGAATTGTCAAAGGGACGATGGGAGGCCAAAAATCACAGTGAGCACTCCTCTCGTGTCCTTCTGTAACTCGAATAAGATGCCTTTCGCATACTTAAGTAAACTTTTTTGCATGCAGGTGTGGGCAAGGATGTGGTTTTGAGGCCCTCATCTGCCGAGGAAGAGGCTTTGGCCTATGTCCCAAAGCCGGTCAAAGATAATAAGAGAAAAAGATCCCTCGCCCTCGAAGATCAAAAAGCGAAGAAGAGGACAGCTCGTAAGCCGAACAAGAATGCCATTTTTTACCGTAGAATCAGTTTTGCATCTGAGGGATGAAGAAGAAGAAGGAGAAGAAGAAGAAGAAGAAGAAGAAGAAGAAGAAGAAGAAGAAGAAGAAGAAGATAACGATGGGTCCGCTCTGGCGACCCGAACAAAGAAGACTACCGACGTTCCACAGGCAGCTGGATCGATGGTGGTTCATAAGGCTCTTCCTCGAATTGAGGATATATCAGAGAGAGGTTCGGGCAGAGTCCCCGAGTTGCTGAAAATCGAAGATGTTTCCCATCCAAGCCGACGGATGGGGGATATGTCCGTAGGGTCTCTTCCCGAGTCATTTTGAACCGAAGAGAATGCCCCAGATGACTCATTCGGGGAAGTAGCAATCGAAGGCTTGCCCACCTTCCCTGCTTTTTCTGCAGGGGCGATTCCGAAGGCCCAAGCTTTGGGGGCCCTCGAATTAGATAGGCCTCATTATAGAGAGGATCCTTTTGGTGACCTGTTCATCGACGTCGAAGACACTTCCAGTACAAGTGAGGCATCAGATCTTTTTCACAGAGTGTAGCAGGCTTTGAATCAGCTAGGCCTTAAATTATATGGTGTTACCTTTAAGTTTGCTTTTCTTTTCTAACTTTCTTTCTTCTTTCTTTGCAGGCTGCGGCAGTTCATCGAGAATCATGTTTTTGGTCCCGAACTGAGCTGCGTCAAAACGAGGTCGAGCTTCAATGGGTTACAGAGGAGAGAACTCCTTAAAGCTCCTTTTGGGCCAAAGGGGAGAGGAAATAAAAGACTTCCGAGTTGAGTTGACTAGGGCTCACCAAGATTAGATCGATTTCTCCGAGAAGGTAATAATGCTTTTAAAAGCATGTGGGCTTGATACCGGAACGATGGCTAACCTTTCGGTCTCACAGCTGCAGCAGAAAATCGAGATGATCGGAAAACTCCGTGAAGAAGTCAATGGGATAAGAGCGGAGTCTTTGAAGTGGAAAGAAGGAATGGACCGCTTTATTGCAGAGAAAGAAACTGCTGGAGCCCAATTGTCATCAGCTAAAAACCAACTTCAAAAGATGAAGGAGAAAGTCTCGGTCCAAGTAAGAAGGATAGAGGAGCTCGACGCTCGATTGGCCTCTGTATTTGCCAAGGCCGAATCTGACGCCGAGAAGGCAAAAACCGATGCAGATGCACTTGTGGCCATCTATCGCGCCGATGCTAAAGCTGCCCAGGTCCAAGCAAGAGAGGCAGTCGAGACCGTCGATACTCGAGCACATTAGGTCGCTGAACTTGCTAAGTGCTGATCTCGGAAGGAGACCCTCGAGGAGATACATGCTCGAGGTTTCGACCTCGCTGAAGAAATAAAAAGGGCCAAAGAACTCAAAGCTGATGCTGAAGCCTTGGTTTTTGATGACGATGATGATGACAATGATGATTATGACATGGGTAAGAGCGGTTCCGAGAACGGGGGGAGCCCGATAGAGAAGAGATCGTTACTAGGGATGACCAGGAAGCTTAGTCCTTTATTGTTTACGTTGGAATCAATCATGTAAACAATTTTGTATATAGAAATGTCCCCCTTTTTGCCGACTTGCTCATGTTTTGTTTCCTGGCTTGTGAAGACTTTTATCCACGCCTTATGAATATTTTCACAAGGATTTAAGCGACTTGAAACTTGAAATAAAAGTAGCCCGTAGGCTTAGTAGTCGAGTGAATGATTCGAACTTGAAATAATGTAGCCCGTAGGTGTAATGGTCGAGTGAGTGCTTACTCGAACTCAAAATAAAAGTAGCTCGTAAGCTTAGTAGTCGAGTGAATGATTCGAACTCAAAATAATATTGCCCGTAGGCGTAATGGTCGAGTGAGTGCTTGCTCGAACTCAAAATAAAAGTAGCCCATAGGCTTAGTAGTCGAGTGAATGATTCGAACTCAAAATAATATTGCCCGTAGGCGTAATGGTCGAGTGAGTGCTTGCTCGAACTCGAAATAAAAGCAGCATGTAGGCTTAGTAGTCGAGTGAATGATTCGAACTCAAAATAATGTAGCCCGTAGGCGTAATGGTCGAGTGAGTGCTTGCTCGAACTCGAAATAAAAGTAGCTCATAGGCTTAGTAGTAGAGTGGATGATTCGAACTATAAATAATATAGCCCATAGGAGTAATGGTCGAGTGAGTGCTTGCTCGAACTCAAAATAAAAGTAGCATGTAGGCTTAGTAGTTGAGTGAATGATTCGAACTCGAAATAATGTAGCCCGTAGGCGTAATGGTCGAGTGAGTGCTTGCTCGAACTCAAAATAAAAGTAGCATGTAGGCTTAGTAGTTGAGTGAATGATTCGAACTCGAAATAATGTAGCCCGTAGGCGTAATGGTCGAGTGAGTGATTCGAACTCTAAATCGGAGATTTATCCTAATTTTGTTTGCATAATAAATCTCAAAAATGGAGGAATATTTCCTGGATATAAGATATCAGAAAAGAGGAGAACTTTCTATGCAAGTCATTATACATGCGTTCATGTTTTGCGTCAGGGCTCGGGACAACAACATGAGCATGGTTCGTTTGATCATTTGGCTCTTACAACATTTTCCTATTAGAATCCCATTGTTGCGAAATAACTTTCTTACATCAGAACTTGATATATTTGAGGGCTAATGCCCCCCAGTATTCGAGGTCGATTGCAAAGAGGCCTCGGATACTGTCGTGTTTTTTCCAAGTATAGCACGATCATTGATAGCCTCATTAAAAACCTTGCCGAAAAATCCATTTGGGATAAAACCGATCTAAGGGAAAAAGAATGCAATGCGTGCTTTCAGATATAAGGCTTCGTACTGAAGGATCCATCTTAGCTCTTGATCGGACTTCTGCAGGGGTTAGTTTTTAAATGTAAATGAATATGGGAGGGTCGTACCTTAATAGTAGTACAGTTTTAGATGTGAGACATTCCAATTTCTTGACAGTTGTTTGCCGTTTATAATGCCGAGCTTGTATGATCCATTTCCGACGTTCTCGAGAACCTGATATGGTCCTTCCCAGTTCGGTCCTAGTTTTCCTTCGTTTGGATTTCGGGTATTGAGGGTGACTTTCCTTAGCACTAAGTCCCCAGGCTTAAAATGGCTGAGCTTGTTTCTTCGATTGTTGTATCTTTCGATTCGTTGCTTTTGGGCGGCCAATTGGACGAGAGCAGCTTCTCGTTTTTCGTCTGATAATTAGAGGATAGTGTTCATAGCCTCGTTATTTGATTCTTCTGTTGTGTATCTAAATCTGGCACTGGGTTCGCCGACTTTGACTGGTATCAAGGCTGCGGACCCATATACTAAGGAGAACGGGGTTGCCCCCGTACTAGATTTTGACATTGTTCGATATGCCCAAAGGACTTCGGGTAGGATTTCTCTCCATTTTCCTTTAGCGTCGCTCGGCCTCTTTTTCAGGTTTTGAAAGATAGTTTTGTTCGTTAATTCGGCTTGTCTGTTCCCACTGGGGTGATACGGTGTTGATAATATCCTTCTTATTTTGTGATCTTCGAAGAATTTCGTCACTTTGCTGCCAACAATTGTTTTCCCATTGTCACATACTATTTCGGTGGGTATCCTGAATCGATATATGATATGATCCCAGATAAAGTCTATAACCTCTTTCTCTCTTACTTTCTCGAACGTCTGTGCTTCAATCCATTTAGAGAAATAGTCAATCATAAATAAAATGAATTTAGCTTTACCTAGGGTCGATGGCAAAGGGCCGATGATATCCATTCCCCATTTCATGAATGGCCATGGGGATAGGACTGAATAAATTGCTCTCCGGGTTGATGGATCATTGGTGCAAACCTTTGACATTTGTCACATTTTAGAACAAATTCCTTTGCATCTTTGCCCATATCGATCCAATAATACCCTACCCTGATTATTTTTCGGACTAATGAATCGACACCGGAGTCACTCCCACAAGTACCCCTATTCACTTCATATAGGATGTAATCAGTATCTCCCGGACCTAAACATACTACCAATGGTCCATCGAATGTCCTTCGTTATAGCGTTCCATCCAAAGCCAACGTGAATCGAGTAGCTTTGGTTCGTAGAGAACTTGAATCTTTAGGGTCCGATGAGAGCTTTCCGTTCTTTAAATATCTAATATACTTATTTCTCCAATCCCAAGTTAAGCTCGTAGAATTTATATCGGCATGACCTTCTTCGATCACGGATCTCGAGAGTTAAACGGCAATCCCCTAGCTCAACTCACCTTCCTCGACCGATGATCCCAAGTTCGCAAGTGCATCAGCCTCGCTCTTTTGCTCTCATGGAACATGATGTAAAGTCCATTGTTTAAAGTAGTGCAAAGTGACATGTAGTTTGTCCAAATACCTTTGCATTCTATCTTCTCAAACTTCGAAGGTTTTGTTTACTTGATTTACCACCAGCAAAGAGTCACACTTGGCTTCAATGACTTCTGCTCCCAAGCTTTTAGCTAGCTCGAGACCTATACTCATGGCCTCATACTTGGCCTAGTTGTTAGTCAACCTGGTAGTTTTCATAGATTGCCTAATAGTGTTACCCGTGGGTGGCTTTAAAACTATGCCTAGCCCGGACCCCTTCACGTTTGAAGCCCCGTCTGTAAAAAGGGTCCATACCCCTGATGACGTACCCGATTTCAACATGAGTTCTTTTTCGACTTCGGGTACGAGGGTTGGCGCTAAATCTGCCACAAAGTCTGCTAAAATTTGAGACTTGATGGCCGTACAGGGTTGATATTCGATATCGTACCCACTGCGTTTGACGGTCCATTTGGCCAATCGGCCTGATAGTTCGGGCGTGTGCAAAATATTACGAAGCGGGTAAGTAGTTAATACGCATATGGGGTGACATTGAAAGTACGGGCTTAACTTTCTAGAGGCACTTATTAGTGCCAGTACCAATTTTTCTAGGTACGGATATCTAGTTTCTGCTTCTCCTAAGGTCTGACTTATATAATAAACGGGAAATTACGTACCTTGCTCTTCTCAAACTAGGACACCGCTTACTGTGATCTCCGATACTGCCAAGTACAAGCAAAGTTGTTCGTCTATTTTTGGAGTATGAAGTAGTGGTGGGCTTGATAGATATCGTTTTAGTTCCTCTAATGCTTGTTGACATTCCGGGGTCCAAGCGAAATCATTCTACTTTAGAGTAGAGAGAAAAATTTGTGACTTCGATCTGATGATCTCGAAATGAATCGACATAAAGCTGCAATTCGTCTCGTTAGCTTCTGTATAGCTTTCACTTGTCCACGATGGTGATGTCTTCGATAGCCTTGATTTTATCGGGGTTAATCTCTATTCCCCGATTTGACAACATGAAGCCGAGGAACTTGCCCGAACCGACCCCGAAAGCACGTTTTTCGAGGTTGAGCTTTATGTTGTATTTCCTCAAAATCTCGAACGTTTCTTGTAAATGGGTCAAATGGTCCTCTACGCGTAGGGACTTAACTAGCATGTCATTAATATAAACTTCCATTGATTTACCTATTTGTTTTTCGAACATTTTATTTACTAGGCGTTGGTAAGTAGCCCCTGCATTTTTTAGCCCGAAGGACATCACATTATAATAATGTGTTCCATATCTGGTGATAAATGAAGTCTTTTATTGGTCCTCCGGGTTCATCTGGATTTGATTATACCCAGAATAGGCATCGAGAAAAGTGAGGATCTCGTGGCCGGCCGTGGCATCGATTATGCGATCGATGTTGGGCAGCGGAAAGGAGTCTTTGGGGCATGCTTTGTTCAAATCCTTATAATCCACAACACATTCTAAGTTTGTTTCCTTTTTTAGGCACTACAACTACATTGGCTAACCATTCGGGATATTTTACCTCCCGAATGGACCCTATCTTGAGAAGTTTGTTTACCTCGTCCTTTATGAATGCGTGTTTTACCTCAGACAGGGGTCTTCTCTTTTGCTTCACCGGTCTGAACCTAGGGTCCAAGCTTAGCTGATACGTCGTTATGTCCGGTGGGATCCCTGTTATATCTAAATGGGACCATGCAAAAAAATCAATGTTATCGATAAGAAATTGCATAAGTTTCTTCCTGAGTTTGGGGCTCCCAGGTATACCCTTCGTTCGGGCCAGTGCTCGATTAGTGTGACTTGCTCCAATTCCTCAATCGTTGATTTGGTAGCGTCGGAGTCATCGGGAATCACGAAGGATTGAGGGATCCTCTAATCATCATCTTCTTCGATCATCTGGTTATTAGGTTGGGTCAAAACCGATGTCTGTGATTGCTATTTGGTATCTCGTTCCCCTTCTGAGCCCGATCCCTTTAGTGGCGAAGGCGAGGATATTGGTTTTGCTTCCTCGACGGCGAACATTTCTCTTGCGGTTGGTTGTACTCCGTACACTGTTTTGACTCATCTCGATGTTGGGAATTTGAGGACCTGGTGTAGGGTCGGAGGTACAGCTCTCATGTTATGGATCCATGGCCTTCCAAAAAGGGCGTTGTATCTCATGTCGCCTTCGATCACGTGAAACTTCGTTTCCTGGATGGTTCCGGCCACGTTTATTGGTAGAATTATATCGCCTTTGAAGGTTTCACATGCCATATTGAATCCGTTTAGAACCAGGGTTGCGGGTACGATCTGGTCCTGCAGACCAAGCTGTTCTACGACCTTCAATCTGATGATGTTGGCCGAGCTACCTGGATCAATCAACACACGCTTAAATTTAGTTTTATTCATGAGTACAGATATTACCAGTGCATCGTTATGAGGTCGTATGACTCCTTCTGCATCTTCATCATTGAATGACAAAGTTCCTATGGGTGTGTAATCTTGAGTTCGATATCGCTTTTCTCTCACAATCGATGTCTTAGTGCGTTTAAGCACTGGTCCCTGAGGGGTATCGGCACCGCTGATGATCATGTAAATGAAGTGTTGCGGTTCTTCTTGTTCATTTTGCTTGTCCAAATCCCTATTTTTAAAATGGTTCTTCGCCCTGTCGCTCAAATATTCTCGAAGGTGCCCTTTGTTGAATAACCGGGCCACTTCCTCTCTTAGTTGCCTGCAGTATTCCGTTCTGTGGCCATGGGTGCCATGATATTCGCACATTTGATTGGGATTCCTCTAGGCAGGATCGGTCTGCATGGGTCGAGGCCATTTAATGTCTTTGATGTGTCCGATAGCTGAAACGATGGAGAATGCATCAATGCTAAAGTTATATTCTGATAACCGAGGTGCTTCCTTAGATCCGGCAGGCCTATCGAACCTACTTCTGTTCATCAGCCCCCGGGACCCTTGACCTTGATAATTTCTTTTGTTATTTTGCCTGAGGTTATGTCTCGATCCACTGACTCTGTGGCTTCCGTTGTACGGTTGGTATCGATCCCCGATCGGGCCTCGTTCTCGATTAGTATCCCTTCGAACAGCAGGTTTAGACCCCAATTGATCATCTTCGACTCTAATATTTGATTGGTACCGATTGTGCACGTCGGCCCACGTGATGGCTGGGTATTCGATCAGGTTATACTTTAAACACCGTGAAGCCGTCGAACTTCATTCATTCAAACCTTGAGTGAAAGCCTGAACAGCCCGGTCGTCTGTAACTGGTGGTAAGTCCATTCGCTCTATTTGAAAACGAGATACGAACTCTCTCAGCATCTTGTTATCCTTTTGCCTTACCTTGAAGAGGTCCGATTTCCTTGTTGCGACTTTTATGGCGCCGTCATATGCTTTCACAAAAGAATCTGCTAACATGGCGAACAAGTCGATGGAATTTGGTGGTAGATTGTGATACCAAATCATTGCCCCTTTCGAGAGGGTCTCTCCGAATTTTTTCAACTACACAAATTCGATTTCATCGTCTTCTAAATCATTGGCCTTTATGGCACATGTGTAAGAAATGACGTGCTCGTTGGGATCGGTCGTTTCGTTATATTTGGTAATTTCGGGCATACGAAATTGTTTGGGGATTGGTTTTGGGGCTGCGCTCGAGGGAAAAGGTTTTTGCACGAATTATTTCGAATCCAACCCTTTTATCATTGGTGGAACTCCTGGAACCTGATCGACCCTAGAGTTATAAGTTTTTACTTTTTTATCGTTGGCTTCGACTCGCTTTGTGAGTTCCTCGAGCAATTTAGCAATTTCGGGAGTAGTCCCCGATTCTCGCTCATTTGACTTCACTATGGCTGGATCCGTTCTGTGGGTGATTTCTCGAGGTGGATTGGGCTCCGGCCTGCTTTGTAGCTGGGTTTGGCTCTGCAACTGAGCTATTGCTGCCTGTTAGGCTTGCAATATTTCGAAACTCACACGCAAGCTAACGCCGTTTTTCTCGATGTTGTGGGTATCTCAAGCCGCAGACTGAGTGCCACCATGGATGTTATTTTCGGGTTCAGCATGCGGGTTCGCCTCAATGGCTATATGCGAATTGATGTCTATTGGTGCTCTGATTCGAGCTCCAACGGTGTTTACGAGTGGTCCTTCAATACCGGGTGCCAAGTTGTTGTTTTCGTCCTGCAGACCGGCCCCGTTGTCAATTGGTGAATCCATTTGATTGATGGTTAGTTGTGGCTAATCCGAAATTCAAGATATTTTCGAAACCGAGCGCAAAACACAACGGTGTATTTCTTCAGATTCGTATCAAATAACCATTGTTATCCTTAGCCCCACGGTAGGCGCCAAACTGTTTACCCAAAAAACGGATGGAGTTGAATTTATTTGTAGTCCTAAGGATATGTGATATAGCTCAATACAAATCGTAAGGATAAAAGGAAATATCAAATATGGACCGCAAAGAGTGCAAAATAAACAAAGTTGTA
The DNA here is from genome assembly GCA_000715115.1 of Nicotiana otophora. Taxonomy (NCBI): domain Eukaryota; kingdom Viridiplantae; phylum Streptophyta; class Magnoliopsida; order Solanales; family Solanaceae; genus Nicotiana; species Nicotiana otophora. The sequence continues at coordinate 212,410 of AWOL01S0010133.1, forward strand.
AAGAAAGCGATTTTTAGGACTAAGCAAGATGAATCAGTTTATGACGCTTGAAAGAATAACTCTTCATTATGGGAGAATATGGTATTTGGATTGCAATATAAGCATAAAAACTTGCCCCAACCGAAATGATAACCATCCCTTTTTATAGTAGAGGGATTTTACTTTAAATATAATTAAAAATACATAGTGGGAGACCGTGATAAATTAGCTTTTTCACAATTTCTGTCGAGATTCTCTCCTCTAGTGGGATTGCAACGGCTCTTGTCTATGAGCTCGATATTGACTCGAGTCTTCGATCTTGACTCGAGCTCTCGGTCTTGGCTTGAGCTCGATTCTGAATCTGACCCTTGAATTGATTCGGGATCGATGTTGGTCGGTCTCTGGATCATAAGCTCGATAACTTTACTTTGCACTATAGCTCGATTTGGATTCGGGCTCGATAAGGATATCGGCCCCTCGGACTCAAAGCTTGTTTGTACCATCTTCAGAACCTGACTCGAAGTCTCGCTTCGATCGATTATGTTTCAAACTCGATCGATCATACAAAGACCGAAATCTATTTCGGCCGCATACACTTTCAGATAACGATAATATTGTCATTTTGTTCTCGTAAATAAAAATTCCTAATCACCGTGAACTCTTAAAATTTCGAGGCCATCTTTGGTAGATTCTATCTAGGATTGGCAAAGGTGGTAAAAAAGAGGTTTAGACTTTAACGAAAAAGAATCCGAGCAAACTTTTTACACGAAACAAAAGGTCTGCTTAACTTACTTACAATTTCGATAAATTGTGGATGACAAACAAGATTTTATGCACTTAAGATAAAACAATTAATCCAATCACCACGTTGAAAGATCTATAAATATCAAAGATTAAAAGAAAATAGCTAAGATAAGAATCCCAAAAAATAAGAAAAAGGAGAAAAACAGAGCACGTTTCTAATTTTATCAATCACTTTTGTAATACTTAAAAAAGTGAAGTAGTTTATGAAAAGTAGTTCAACTTCCTTTTTCTACCTACATCATTTATTTTAGAATCTTGACAAATTAAATTCATATATTATTTTTTATTTTTGAGAATGCAAATTATTTCTTCATAATTAAAATTAAGCTAAAAGTTATTTATCGATCCCTTACAGGATAATTAGAAAAGATTTTATACATCATGTTAATCCGTACAACTAATTTGACTAAATTGATCATCATGTTCAAAATATATTGAATTTAGCAATCGCGTCAATGTAATAACATTTTGTCATCATTTGAAAATTTTCACTTTTTTTTAACGTCTACTGGTATTTTCCAAAAATTTATTCTTTCGTATAAATTCTTATTGATTGACGCGGTATACACGCGCAACACACATACACTAAAACTAGTGGGAAAAGAAAATAAACTAGAGTTTACTTTATCTATACCAAATCAATTAAAATAAGCTTCAGAGGTCACTGGGGAGGGGATTAGTGGCTGGGCATAGGGATCAGTTAAAGGAATTTACCAAATTAAAAGTTATTGTCGAGGAATACTAATTTAATATTAATTTGTATATAATTAGTAAATTATATATCAAATTATAATTAATATTTTTTTGGTAATTAAATTTTTTTATTGACTAGTAATATTTAAACATTATTCTGTTCTAGCCTGATCTGGACAACAGTTCCAGATTTAGACGCTCGTCTTTCTTTCCCTCTTACTAACTCCTATACCTACTATTTAAATATCTAATTGAACAGTTGGATAGTAATTAAACTCCATTAATCTCTCTGTAATCACTACTTGGAATATTTTGCTATTCCTTTCTTGCCAAATATAGTACAAGCTGCCAGCAAGTGTCAACCTAAATACTTCAGCTTTTGTGCTCCTTCGCTTATGGGGCCTCTCTGCCCATGCTACCTCATTTGGCCATGGCATCACCTATCTGTGAATCCCTCGCCATTCCAACATTGATGTCCACACTTATGTTGAATATGAACAACTGAATAAGAGATGTGTAACGACCCGACTGGTTTTTTTGAGAATTTGCACTTCGCTAGGTAGATTGAGGGCATGAGTAACTCCGTATGATATATTATGACTTGTGTGAATCGTCGGCTTTCATTTTCAGGTTATTCGGAATCGGTTTGGAAGAATGAATTTCATGACTAAAACTTTATGTTGGGAGAGTTCACCAAGTTTGACTTTAAGTACCTGACCTCGGATTGGAGTTTTAATGATTCTGTTAGGTACGGATGATGATTTTGGACTCGGGCATATGCCAAAATTTGCATTTGGATGTTTTTAGAAGGTTTCTGCACTAATTGGTTAAAGTTAGAAATTTGAAGGTTTGGAAAGTTCATAAATTTGACCGAGAGTTGACTTTGAGGATATCGGGTTAGGATTGTGGTTCCGTGAATAGGAATAGCTTTGTTATGTCATTTGGGACTTGTGTACAAAATTTGAGTTCATTCCAAGTTGATTTGGTATGTTTCGGCGCGAGTTTTGGAAGTTGAAAGTTTAAAAGTTTATTAAGTTTGATTTGAGGTACGATTTATCATTTTGATGTTGTTATGCGTGATTTGAGGCCTCGAGTAGGTCCATGTATGCTACGGGACTTGTGGTATATTTGGACGGGCTCCCAAGGGGCTCGGATGAGTTTCTGATTATTTTGTTGCACGTTGCAATTTACTGAGGCTGTTGGTTCTGGTGTAGCCGCATCTGTGGAATATTGGTCGCAGATGCGACTTCGCAGATGCGGGGTTCTCTTCGAAGAACCATAAAGGGGAAGTTGGCGAGAAGAGCGCATATGCGGAGTGCAGACGCATTTGCGAGGCCGCTGGTACAGCATCTTTCGCGCAGAAGCACCATCGCAGAAGCGATTCTGGGCATCGCAGAAGCGACCACTGCTGGTTGGGACTGTCTCGCAGGTGCGAGCCTTTTATGCAGAAGCGAAGGTCGCAACTGCGACAACGCGTTCGCAAATGCAAACTTCGCTGGGCAGACTCTATTAAATTCCATTTCGAGGGTTAGAGTCATTTTTATCATAATTGAAGCTATGGAGTTCGGATTGAGACGAATTTAGAAGCAATTTTCACCACATAGATTGGGTTTACTGTTCTCTACTCGGTTTTAATTTTATTTCATGAATTCATTTTTGGCATTTAATTGAGGATTTCAAGAGAGAAATTGGGGGGTTTTGTCTAAAGTTTCATAGAGTGAATTTTTGAGTTTTCAACATCGATTCGGAGTCGGATTTGAGTGAAACTAGTCTGGTTAGACTCGTAATTTAATGGGTTGTCGGATTTTATGAGTTTTATCGGGTTCTGAGGTACAAGCCTAGATTTGACTTTTTAGTTGACTTTGGGCTTTTGATTAAAGATTCAACCTTTATCATTTAGAATTATTTCCTTATGCTTTATTTGATGTATTTGAGTTGCTTTTGGCTAGTTTTGAGCCGTTCAGAGGTCGGTACGCGTGGGATGGCATATTCGGAGTATCGTTTGAATTGCCCGGTATTGGATTTGGCTTGTTTGAGGTAAGTAACACTTCTAAACTTGGTGTTGAGGGTATGAACCCTTGAATATACGTGATATGTGTTTGGTGTTGAGGTGACGCACATGCTAGGTGACGGGCGTACGGGTGTACACCATATAAATTATGACTCGATTGATTCTGTAGTACTGTGTAGTTACCTAATCTTGTTTTTATCCATAAATCTCTACGTGCTAGAATAATTGAGCTGTGATCCATGTTAAAAACCATATTTAAGCTATATGCTTATTCTATCGGGACCCACTGAGATCATGTTTACTGTGAGTTATTTGCTTAAATTGCAGTTACATACTCAAACATACTCGTTCATTTGCATATCATATATCAGTCTTTGTTGCTATTTATTTAAACATCATATCATCATTTTGGGCTGATTTTCATGACATTGTGAGCTCGAAAGACTGGAGAGATTGATGACTGAGTTGGGGCCTGAGGGTCAGATTGTGAGTGGCATTGATGGGAATGAGTTGCACGTCGCAGCAAGATTTATTATTCTTGGGTTGGATTTGTCATGTATTATTGATTCATGATGGGATCAAGTTGTATGTCGCAGCAAGATTTATTGATTCATGCCATGATTGGCTTATTATAGCACTTGGGCTGGATCTTTCCCTCCGGAGTTTGTACACCCACAGTGAGCGCAGTTGCTATTGATTCATTTGGACTGGATCTACTTTGTACAGTGCTAAGTGACTAAGAGTGTTGAGGGCTAGATCTGCCTTGGGTTAGATCTGCCCTGTTCAGTGCTGAGTGACTGAGTGCATTGAGTGATTGAGTGTGATGAGTAGAAAGTGTGAGACAGTGAGATTAAGTACTCTGAGAGTATGCATATGATTTTATCATTGAGTTGCATTGCATTCGACATGCACACTTGACATACTGGCATAGAGATGCATCTTCCTCATGTTGTACGGTATTGCGTCATTCATGACTTCACATACACATTGACATGTAGGCATAGAGATGTATTTTCCTCATGCCATTTGAAAATGAAACATTTACCTGTTGAAAGGTTAGGAAAAATCACAGTTTTACAAACTTACTCATATTTTGGTAATTGCGGTAAAATATTTGGGTTTTCACTGATATACTTAAAAAGCACGCCTATTTTTCGGAACTGTAAACGAGCTGAGCATTTTATCTCTGAGTTCAAAATTTGACGAGCTCGAAACACACTTAAATTTTGCTCGTTAGTCAAAGATTGTATAGTATAATATCGTATCCACGGGGATTGGAGTTAAATAGTATTTTCATAGTTTCTAGCTTGATTGCTATTCAGAAGAATCAACAATTGAGATTTATATGATTAATAACTACAATTAACTAAGAGCCTAAAGCTATTGACTAATGACAATCGAAACAAGGAAAAAGCAAAGAAAGTTATCAGTGGGAGAATATAGGATTTTGATAGGATAGGTACAAGATAATTATTTGGGATCTAACTCTAGATAATTCACTTCTAATATTCAAGTGAGTCTCTCAAATTCACTCAATTATTAGTTCAAACGTTCAGCAAAAACTCCTCTCTTGATTAAGTCTTAACCTCACGAGATGAACCAATTTAAGCACGTGAAGATATGAAAGAATTAGTATTTTGGTCTTTAGGAGAACCTTTCTCGATTATCCTCTTAACTAGGTTTAATAAATGATTCAACTAGCCTTTTTCGATTAATAAGAAGAATTAATGAACTCGTCCAATAATATAATGCAAAGATATCACAAGTTATGCCTCTCTCGATTACATGAACAAGTGAATATAGATGCAACAGTTAAATCATCCAAAATGCTTCAATACATAAAACTAGAGTTATAATCCACAAACAATCATCAATAAACCATATCCATCAAACCCAAAAGGAAACTATTTCATAGATATGGAGCAATTCATCACAAATAAAATTAAAGTATAGGAAAACATAAATTCAATCCAAACTCGGGTCTTGAGTGAGGAAGGAATAATGCAATCCTTGTGCTCGTGTTCTTCCAACTCCTTCTTAGCCTCCTTAGGTCGAATATTTGTCAAAAGTCCAGAAAATATCATTTTTTCATGTCTTAATACCAAGTAGGGTCGAGCCCAGACGAAATCACCCTTTTCTAGCCGAAATAGGATTGTCACTCTATAAATATTGTACAGGCGTGCCGCATGGGGTGATGCGCCATGCGGGGAATTAGTGAGGAAATCCAAAGATTTGGTTCTGACAGGCAACAGGAATTTGCACAGTCGCGGCACCCCATGCGCCGCCCCACGCTCCGCGGCAATGAGGTTTTCTCAGAGTACGGTGTTTTCTTGCGTTTTGACGTCCAGACTTGGTCCTCGACCCCCGATATGATCCCGGCTTAATCCCTTGGGCTTTTACTCAGACTTCAAAGCTCCAAATCATTCAAATTCATTCAATAACATCTACATAGCTCGAAATCACTCCTACAAGGTATAAAACACACAATAGGTGCAAAACACTACCAATTAAAGCTCAAAACAAATAAAGTGCAGTGAATTAGAGTGCAATAAGCAACTAAAATACGAGATTATAGCCTATCATCATTACTTCTTTTGGCACTTTTACTATGTTGTTATGAACTGTTGTTGGTTATTGGTGTTGGACTCCGACATTTGTTCCAGCTCGACACTACTTTCAACCGAAGGTTGGTTTGTTACTTATTGAGTACATGGGATCGGTTGTACTCATACTACACTTTTGCACCTTGCGTGTAGATGTTGAATGTTGATATTGATGTGTACGGCGGGAGCTGGATTTGAATATGTACCTACGTTCTGGTGATAGCTGCTTCTTGATCTTGGTAGCTTTAGAACTTTAATTTGTTCATGTATATTTCAAATAGATGATGTACTTTATTTCATACCAGCTTTGTAAATTCCAAATCTTAGAAGCTTATGATTTGTACTACCAGTCCTTGGGATTTTGTATAAAAGCTCATTTATTTCATCATTATTGTCTCATCAAATTTCATTGGAATTGATTTATTGTTAATTGGCTTACCTAACGGGTTGGGTTAGGTGCCATCACGGCTAGTTGGATGTTGGGTTGTGACAAGTTGGTATTAGAGCTCTAGGTTCATAGGTTCTACGAGTCATGAGCAAGTGTCTAGTAAAGTCTTTTGGATTAGTATGATGACGTCCATACCTATCTTCGAGAGGCTACATGACATTTAGGATAAACTTCCCATCCTTATTTCCTTATCGTGCGGAATTGATTCAGCTTGAAGCGTAACTCTTTGAATTCCTTCCACGCACTCGTATGCGCATGTGAGCGCTCAATATCAATTGTACACCGACGGCTTGTGATTCCATGGATGAGGTGCAAAATGTGACTTCTGTGTCCTGATGATGGGCTAGTCTGGAGGACTTGAGGCCGGGTTTTAACTGTAGCTTGAGCATGGGGATCAGTTGTGTGAGCACGTGCTTTTGGACTTATATGTCCGGTAGTGTCCCTACAAATGGAATTTATGGCTCGAGGAGTGGCTAGATGGCTATACAAAGTGTATGATGTGACTACAGGATGTGTTTAGATGGTTTCAATGTGACCGGAAAAGTTGCTTGGGATGTGAAAAGGATTATTGGGTGCTTGATTTTGTTTTGAATATGATGTATAGTCTCTAGTTATGAGCATATTGAAGGGTCTTTCATGTTGCCTAGTTGTGGAATGAATTAGATTTTCATGTCTTATTGATGAGTCCAGACTCAGGAAGATTAAGTGATTGCACAGTAGTTGTGGTTGCGAAAAGGTATAGAGAAATGTTAGTTTGAGGCTAAGCAGGTAGGTTATAACGTGTGGGGTAATCTACGGATGTGTGATTTTTATGATGTTGTATGGAGGCTTTCTTTTCTACCAGTAGGATATATGTGTTGTGATTTGATATTGGATCGATTGTAATAGTTGACCTAGCCGTCACGAGGATGAATGCGAGATTTGCATATGGTTTGAGGTATTAGATGGTTTGTGTTTCATGAGCTTATGAAGGATTTGGTTGAGTCTCACATTGGTATTATGGCAGTAATAGAGTATGGATATTGTGAGTTATCGAGTGTTTTGATCTATGGCTTTGAGCCAAGTGGGAGAGTCTACTATCGACGATTTGATTGCATGGTTACGTGCTGTATTGGTTTCGGTCTGAGGCATACTTGTGGATCGGTTATGACTTGCAGAGACTGGTTTTGAGGATGACATAAGCAAGGAAATTCTAGATGCATGGTGTAGTGCACATTATGGATATATAGTAATCTTGGAATGATTCGGGTTTGTTGTTCGTGGTACATGTGATTTACTAAGGAAAAGGGATTCACTCGGTTGCTTAGACGTGTGGATTACTGGGTATTGTCATATTGATGGGGCATAGGTTGTTCGGTCCGTTTGGGTGGTGCAACTGAGATTTAAGCAGAGTGGATGACTCTCGAGAAGGTTCTAATGGATTTAGGAGTTATATGTGGCATTTGAGGATTTTCTTTGGATTCGCACATGGCTAAGATTCGAGATTTACGTTGGATGGTGCCGAGACTTGCGGTATTTCTGTATCATTATGGATCTTACATTTTAGTATCAAGAGGGTGAAGGAAATGGTTTTAGATTCACAGAAGGTCTCTTCAGAGTGGGTGTCTCAGTTGTGGTACTATTGGGGTGCTTAAGAGGGAATGCAGTGGCTTGTGGGCCTTAGGGCGGTGTGGTTTATGCTAGATCTCTTTTAATGAACTTGGGGTAAGGATCGTGTTGTTCTGGAAAGGAGGAGTGCCAACTTGAGGATAATTCCGAAGGAGCTCAAAGAAATAGGACAGCTTGGTAGCAGGTTGGATCGACACGGTGAGGGATATGATCGGTTATTTGGGTACTTATGATGAGGTAAGTTTCTACAGGTGTTTTGTGGCAATACTCTTAGGTTTGGCAACTCGTGCGGCTTGGTTGAGTTAGAGCGATTCAGTTCTGATGGCTTGGTTATGTGCAAATGGGTTTAGTAGAGTTTTCGATGGTTTCTACCACGATTTGAGATGGATATTTCCTACCAGTGTGAGGAGCATGTTGTGTATTGTGACTTTCTCCTGGGTAATATCAAATGAAGGGTTTCCGGCTGACCAGGTATGTATTATGCTGGTGACTCATAGTTGATTATGAGATTCTCGTGATTTTCATGTGGCGGCAAGATAGATGCTATGTGTTGTGTGGGATTGAGATTTGCATGTGCAAGGTTACAGTTCAGTTTTGAAGGGAAGGTCATGAATTCTTAGACATCGTGAACGGTTTCAGATAACTAGAAGAATGTTATTACTACTTGGTATTGTTTGGGAAGGGCGCGTATTTTAGAAGGCGCATTGTGGTTTGACTACGGATGCTTCATTGGTATTACAGTGCTCGCCTGATTAATCGACTGCTGATTTTCAGATTTTGCTATGTGGCACAGAAGAATTATAGAAGTATTTCTTGTGGGATGATTGTGTACGAGAGATGTGTTAGACATTCGAGTGCTGGAGTTGGGATCAAATATGCTGATTCGTGTGCTCTATGGATTGGAGACTGGGAGTTCTCAAAAGCAGATCGTTTCGTGGTTGCGACTGTGAAAATCTGTCCAAAGCTAGCCATATGATAGTATGTGTCATGGTTTGGTCATCGAGGACTTTCTGAGGGTTATTTATCTATATGGATGATGAGGGTTGATTTGGGGGCCCATTGGTGGGCCCAATGAGGATGTGTATTCTACACTGGGTCAGATTGGTTGACTTTGTACTGCTATTGTTAAGGGATGTACCATTCAGTTAGAGTTGAGCTTATTCGTGTTATGGTATGATCTATGTGTTACTCCTCTATGCTGCGAGGGATTGTGCTTTGTTGGTTATATGCACACATGGTGCGGTTCTGTTTGGGGCCTTATAGCGTAATTCGAGCGAGATGGTGATTTGGGGTGTTGAATGGTTGACTGTGCCTTGGTTATGGCCTTTTCGGGCTGTGGTATAGTGTGTTATTTGCTTCTTCATGGTTATGGCTATGCACTTTGTGTACTTGATGTCAAATTACGTGTGGTTGTTGATTTGGAGCTTTGTGGCTTGAGGTATTTCATATGGACCAGTGTTTGGACGGGGTCATGCATTACAACGGAATTATGTTGAGATATGATTTTTTGTGTTAGATTAGTGTGTCTTGGTTCTACTATGTATGATGGGTTCATAGCATTGCGGTTGTGGTGGTACTTGTTGAGTTTGCAGGACGGTCCTCTCATGTGAGTCATTTCCTATTTTGGGGTGCATTTGGATCGTTGCGTATTTGTGCAAAGATTGCATGGTTTGTGGCTCTAGGTAGTATTGGTGTGGCATGTCAGTAGAGTAGCTTGTGTGTGATGAGATGAAGTCGTTGGGCCTGAAGTGATTGCTATCGAATTTGATTACAGTGTGTTTGGAAGAATAATATCGAAAGTCGGCTTAGGAATTGGCTTTGGTTCTGATTGGACGAGAGAGAGCCCCATGAGTTGTTTATTTGATGAGCGATTATGAGTTTCTGTATGTTTCTTTCATCATCGGCAATGTACGAAGGTTTTAGAACGAGGTTTTGTTTGATATGAGGTTCATTACCGGTATTGGGTGTGTTTTGAGCAGCTATTGTGGTCAAACATTATTGTAGTGAGCATCTGCGTTATGTGGCACATCATGTGATTATATCTTGGGTGATGGTTATGGCTTGATACAGCTTGTTCAGACTTATACAATGTGTAGGTTTGAGATTCGGGTATTGAAAGGAATTCTGGATATGGAAATTGGAACCTAAGGTTCACGGTCTAAGGTTGGAGTAATGTTCTTCAGTTATGTTGTGTTGTCAGGCTTATATAGATTAGAGTGACGTGGGATCACCCCCGGATATATGCATGGTAAGGTTACACAGTGATTTGACAGCTTTGGAACAAATCTTGGCACGTTCCAGAATGAACGTATGTTTATGTAGGGGAGAATGTCACGAGCCGACAAGTTGTTTTGAGCATTTGCACTTCGCTCGGTAGTTTGAGGCCATGAGTAGCTCCATATGATGTGTTATGACTTGTGTGAATCATCGGTTTTCATTTTCAAGTTATTCAGAATTGGTTTGGAAGAATGAATTTTATGACTGAAGCTTTAAGTTAGGAGAGTTGATCAAGTTTGACTTTTAGTATTTGACCTTGGATTGGAGTTTTGATGGTTTTTTTAGGTCCGTATGGTGATTTTGGACTCGGGCGTATGCCTGGATTTGCATGTGAATGTTTCTAGAAGGTTTCAGCACTAATTGCCTAAAGTTGGAATTTGAAGGTTTGGAAAGTTCATAAGTTTGACCATGAGTTGACTTTGAGGATATCGGATTTGGATTGTGGTTCTGGGAATCGGAATAGCTTCGTTAAGTCATTTGGGACTTGTGGGCAAACTTTGAGTTCATTCCGAGTTGATTTGATATGTTTCGGTGCGAGTTTTGGAAGTTGAAAGTTCATTAAGATTGATTTGAGGTGTGATTCATCGTTTCGATACTGTTATGCATGATTTGAGGCCTCGAGTAGGTCCGTGTATGTTACGGGACTTGTTGGTATATATAGACGAGGTCTGAGGGGCTCAGATGAGTTTCGGACGAGGTTCAGATTATTTTGTCGCATGTTGCAATTTACTGAAGTTGTTGGTTCTGGTGTAGCCGCATCTGCAGAATATTGGTCGCTGAAGCGGCTTCGCAAATGCCGGGTTCTCTTCACATAAGCGTAAAGGGGCAGTGGGTGAAAAGGGCACAGATGCGGAGTGCAGACGCATCTGCGAGGCACGCTGGTGCAGCATCTTTCGTGCAAAAGCGTCATCGTAGAAGTGATTCTGGGCATCGCAAAAGCGACCATTGCTAGTTGAGGTTATCTCGCAGGTGCGAGCCTTTTCCGTAGAAGCGAAGGTCGCAGGTGCGACCACTGGTTCGCAAATGCGAACGTCGCTGGGCAAACTCTATTAAATTCCATTTCGAGGGTTAGAGTCGCTTTTATCAAAATTGGAGCTATGGATTTCAGATTGAGACGATTTCTGAAGCACTTTTCACCACATGGATTGGGATAAGTGTTCTCCACTCGTTTTTTTATTTTATTTCATGAATCTATCTTCGTTTTTGGCATTTGATTGAGGATTTCAAGAGAGAAATTGGGGGGTTTGTCTAAAGTTTTATAGAGTGAAATTTTGAGTTTTGGACATCGATTTGGAGTCGAATTTCAGTTAAACTAGTATGGTTGGACTCGTCATTGAATGTGTTATCGGATTTTGTAAGTTTGATCGGGTTCCGAGGTGCGGGCCCGAGTTTTACTTTTTTGTTGACGTTGGGCTTTTGATTAAAGATTCGACTATTATCATTTAAAATTATTTCCTTATGCATTATTTGAAGTATTTAAGTTGTTTTTGGCTAGTTTTGAGCCGTTCGGAGGTCGGTACGCATGGGATGGCATATTCGGAGTATCGTTTAGCTTTCTCGGTATTGGATTTGGCTTGTTTGAGGTAAGTAACACTTCTAAACTTGGTGTTGAGGGTATGAACCTCTGTGTAGTTACCTAATCTTGTTTTTATCCATGAATCTCTACGAGCTAGAGTAATTGAGGTGTGATCCATGTTAGAAACCATGTTTAGGCTATATGCTTATTCTGTCAGGACCCACTGAGGTCATATCTGCTGTGAGTTATTTGCTTAAATTGCAGTTGCATACTCAGCCATACTCATTCATTTGCATATCATATATCATCCTCTGTTGCTATTTATTGATACATCATATCATCATTTTGGGATACTTTTCATGACATTGTGAGCCTGAGAGATTGATGACTGAATTGGGGCCTGAGGGTCGGATTATGAGTGGTATTGATGGGATCGGGCTGCACGTCGCAGTAGGATTTTGTAATGACCTGGCCGGTCATTTTGCAAGTATTAGCCACGAACCCCCATTTATTTCTATCTCTATTTCATTTTGTGGTTTCGTGACTTTCTCGGGTGCTTGGTGTCGGGTTCGGGAGAGTTTCGGAGTGGAATGGGACTCATAGTCCCTAGATTGGAAGTTTAAGTTTTAAGAATTTAATGTAGTTTGAATTGTATGAAGACGACTCCATAATGGAGTTTCGACGGTTCCAGTAACTCCGTAGGGTAATTTTGGTCTTAGGAGCGTGTCCGGATATTGATTTGGAGGTCCGTAGGTCATTTCAGCATTACTTAGCGAAAGTTGGAAAATTGGATGATTTTTGGAAAGTTTGACCGGGAGTGAAATTTTTTATATTGGGGTCGGATTCCAATTATGGAAGTTGGAGTAGGTTCGTAATGTAAATTGTGACTTGTGTACAAAATTTGAGGTCAATCGGACTTAATTTGCTAGGTTTCGGCATCGAATATAGAAGTTAGAAGTTCTGAAGTTTATTAGGCTTGAATCGATGTGCAATTCATTTTTTTAGCATTGTTTAATGTGATTTGAAGGCTCGACTAAGTTCGTATGATGTTTTGGGACTTATTGGTATATTTGGTTGAGGTCCCGGGGGTCTCGGGTGGATTCTGGATGATTAACGGAATAAATTTTTGACTTAGAACAAATCTGAAAATTTCTGCCTTCTAGTGCAATCGCAGCTGCAGAGTTTTGCTCGCAGAAGCGAGCATGGCAGCACAGAAGCGGAAAGGGATGAGTGTGGCAGTGGTCGCAGGTGCACATGAATGACCACAGAAGCGGAGTCGCATCTGCGACAGGCCAACCGCAGATGCGAAAATAGGAGAAGGGGAGCTGGTTCGTAGAAGCGGACTTCTGTCCGCAGAAGCGTGAGCATGCCTCGCATCCGCGAGACCGCATATGCGGCCAACTTTATCGCAGATGCGGAAGTCCTGGGCAGAAAAAGGCTAAGTTCGAGCGTTTGATTTCGTTCTCCATTTTTGGACCTAGAGAGCTCGGATTGAGGTGAAAGTTTGAGGGATTTTCAGAGAAAACATTTGGGTAAGGATTCTTGACTCGTTTTTTGATTAATTTCCACTAATCTATCATTAATTTCTTCATTTAATTACGGATTTGGGTTGAGAAATTGGGAGAAAAGGTGGAAAAATCCTTAGGCTGAATTTTGAGGTTCAATCAAGATTTTTGTATCAGATTTGAGTATTTTTGGTATGGGTGAACTCGATATCGAATGGATGTTCGGATTTTATAATTTTGGTCTAGTTCCGAGATGTGGGCCCGAGTCAACCTTTTGGGGCGATTTTTTAATTCTTTGCTAAAGTCGTAGATTCATTATTTAAATTAGTTTCATTTAGTTATATTTATAGTATGTAATTGTTTTTTCTAGATTCGAGCCGATCGAAGTTGGAAAATCAAGGCAAAGTTCTTCTTATTGATTGAGTGAGTGAGGTTTGAGGTAAGTGACTTGTCTAACCTTGTGGGAGGGAAATTCACCTTAGGATTTGGTACTGATATGGTAAATTGCAATATGTAAAGGCCATGTACGCGAGATAACGAGTACGTACTCGGGCTAAATGTTGAAAATCCAATTTTTTTTCTTCTATATAGTTCCTAATATTTCCTTAATTGATTTACTCTAGCACGTGTAATCGTCATGTTAAGCCTAATGTCACATGTCTACGGGTCTTATCTATTACTTGCAATTTGTGCAACATGCTTAGTTGAATAACCTGCTTCCTTGATTTTGTATTCAGTCTTTAACTGTAGAATTCCTTACTGTAATTTCATTGTCTCATTGGTTATGTGTTGTGTATTTACTTTGGGACTACGAGACGGTACCTCGGGAGAGCCCCTGTTGTGTATTTACTTTTATTACTATGAGGCGGTACCTCGGGAGCGCCCTTGTTGTGTATTTACTTTTGGGACTACGAAGCGGTACCTCGAGAGCCCCTGTTGTCTACCTCTATTTGCTGTATTGTTATTATTGTTGTTGTTTTCTTAACTTGTAAGATTCTTGTTTCCTTACGTGTTGTAGTTGTCTTCTTGAATTTCGGCTCGTTTCTTCTGTGAGTTTCTATTGTTACACTTCTCTGTCATCTCATACATTATTATATCTTCTAATTTGTTGTTCCTATTATTCCCAGTGGGGCCCTGACCTGACCTCGTCACTACTCTGCCGAGGTTAGACTTGGCACTTACTGGGTACCGTTGTGGTGTACTCATACTACGCTTCTCCACATGTCTTTGTGCATATCTAGGGGCATCTTACCAGCCTCGATATTAGTGTGATGTGTTGCTGCTTTGGAGACTTCAAGGTACACCTGCCCGCGACCGTAGGCCTCAGAGTCCCCTTTTATTCCGTTCTTTTCTTATTTCTTTATATTTTGATAGACAGTGATGTATAGGATTATTTGGTACTGTACTTAAAGCTTGTGACTTATATCTCACCAGGTTTTGAGATTTTACGTATTGCATTTAGGTAGATTCCTTTTATGAAATTGTTGGGATGTTCAAGTTTTAACCTCTTATTTAATGTTTCCGCGTAGTGTTTAGGCTTACCTAGTCTTAGAGACTAGGTGTCGTCATGATATCTCATGGGGGGAAATTGGGGTCGTGACAAGTTGGTATCATAGCTCTAGGTTCATAGGTGTGATGAGTCACAAGCAGGTTTAGTAGAATCTCGCGGATCGGTATGAAGACGTCTGTACTTATCTTCTGGAAGTTATGGAACTGTTAAGAAAAGTTTCACTTCTTTGATTCCTTATCGTGCGAGATTTTGACTTCGGTTCTAAATTTTTGTCTTTCTATTCTCTCGCAAATGGAGAGGACACGTACAATTGGATCAGATGACCAGACACCCGCACCCCCTGTTAGAGCCCGAGAGGCCGGGGCCGGAGTAGAGGTCGAGGTCGTCCACGTGGTACAGCTAGATCACCCGCACGAGCTGCTACAGAGGAGCCACTAGTAGCTTCAGTTGGAGGGCAGGCACCTGAGACGTATGTTACTGCACCAGCCCTCCAGGAGACTTTCGCCCAGTTTCTGAGCATGTTCAGCACGTTGGCTCAGGCAGGGTTGATACCACCTTCTCCTGCCACATCTCAGGCTAGGGGAGGAGCACAGACTCCCGCCGCCCGTACCCCAGAGCAGCGGATCCAAGTCGACCAGGTTCTTGAGGTCATACCGATGCAGCAGGTAGCTCCAGTTCAGCCCGAGGTTAGGGTAGCTGTTTCTGGGGGGGCAGTTCAAGATCGAGAGGTACAAGAAGTACCACCCTCTTACTTTCAGTGTCTTGGCATCAGAGCATGCCCAGGGTTTTCTTGAGGAGAGCCATCGTATCCTCAGTACTATGGGTGTTGCTAAGTCTAGTGGGGTTTCTTTCACTACATTCTAGCTTAGAGGAGCAGCCTATCAATGGTGGCGAGCATAAGAGTTGGGTAGTCCGGCCGAGGCATCTTCACTCACTTGGACTCAGTTCTCATATATGTTCTTGAGGGAGTATGTCTCCTAGAGTATCATAGATGCATGGCGCATAGAGTTTGAGTAGTTGCGCCAGGGTTCTATGACCATGTCAGAGTATGCGATCCAGTTTAGTGATTTCGCCAAGCATGCACCAGCCTTGGTTGCTACTGTTCGGGAGTGAGTTCGTCGATTTATTGAGGGGCTCAACCCCAGTATCAGATTTAGCATGGCTCGAGAGTTGGAGATGGACATTGCATACCAACAGGTAGTGGGGATTTCTAGGAGATTGGAGGGTATGCTTACTTCGGAGAGGGAGGAGAGAGAGACCAAGAGGTCTCGAGAGTCTGGCATATATATTGGTACTTGTGCAATAGCTGTAACTTGTCACGGTAGGGGCCATGTGGGTCGGCTTGTTCATTCAGCACTTCCAGTCGCCAGCGGTGCTTCGGCCACTCCTAAGCCCTAGGCTCCCAATTATCACTGCCATTGTCTATTGTACCTCTTACACGGGGTGCTTTCAGCGGTCACTCCAGCCGATCAAGCCCGAGCCAGTCACAACAGCCACATCCTCTGAGAGCTTGTTTTGAGTATGGTGGCACTCGTTATGTAGTGAGGGATTGCCCCAGACTCAGGAGGGGTGCACTTCCACAGACCACTCAGGCACCGCGTGCTCCACCGGGTCCTCAGGTTATGGTTACAACACCAGCTACCACTCCACCTGCACAGCCAGCTCGATGTGGAGGTCGGACAGGTAGAGGTCACCCTAGAGGGGGAGGCTAGGCTAGATATTATGCCGTTCCTGCTAGGACGGAGGCAGTTGCATCTGAATCTGTCATCACAAGTATTGTTTCGGTCTATCATAGAGATTCATCAGTCTTATTTGACCCAGGCTCCACTTATTCTTATGTGTCATCTTATTTTGCTCCGTATTTGGGTGTATCCCGTGATTCTTTGAGTTTCCTATCTTTGTGTCTACACCCGTGGGTGATTCTATTATTGTTGACCGTGTGTATCGGTCATTATTTTTAGCATGGATTGGTTGTCGCCCTATCATGTTATCCTTGATTGTCACGCCATAACGATGATGTTGGCTATGCCAGGTCTACCGCGGCTAGAGTGGAGAGGTACCTTAGATTATCTTCCTAGCAGGGTTGTCTCATTTCTAAAGGCTCAACGGATGGATGAGAAGGGGTGTGATGTGTATCTGCCATATGTGAGGTATGTTAGTGCTGACACTCTCACCGTCGAGTCAATTTCGGTAGTGAGTGATTATCCAGATGTATTTTTGGCGGATCTTCCAGGAATGCCGCCCGACAGAGATATCAACTTTGGCATTGATTTGTTACCGGGCACTCAGCCCATTTCTATTCCAACCTATCGTATGGCCCCATCAAAGTTGAAAGAATTAAAGGAACAGTTGCAAGAGTTGCTCGATAAGGGCTTCATTCGGCCTAGTGTGTCGCCGTGGGGTGCTCATGTCTTGTTTGTAAAAACGAATGATAGTTTTATGCGAATGTGTATTGATTATCGCCAGGTGAACAAGGTTACAATGAAGAACATCTATCTATTGCCACGTATTGATGACCTATTTGATCAGCTTCAAAGTGCCAGAGTGTTCTCTAAAATTGACTTGCATTCAGGCTATCATCAGTTGAAGATTCGGGAGCCAGATATCCCGAAGACTGCTTTCAGGACTCGGTATGGTCATTACGAGTTCCTTGTGAAGTCATTTAGGTTGATCAATGCCCTAGTAGCATTCATGCACTTTATGAATAGTGTATTTCACCCCTATCTTGACTTTTTCATCATTGTGTTTATTAACGACATTCTGGTGTACTCCCGGAGCTGGGAGGATCATGAGCAGCACACGAGGACTGTGCTTCTGACCTTGAGAGAAAAGAGGTTATATGCAAAATTTTCGAAGTGTGAATTCTGGCTAGATTCAGTGGCATTTTTGGGTCATGTAGTATCGAGTGAGGGGATCAAGGTAGATCCGAAGAAGATCGAAGCAGTGCAGATTTGGCCCAGACCATCCTCAGCTACGGAGATCCAAAGTTTTCTTGGCTTGGCGGGGTATTACCGTTGATTTGTAGAGGGTTTCTCGTCTATTGTAGCACATATGACCAGATTGACCCAGAAGGGTGCTCCTTTCAGGTGGACCGAGAAGTGTGAGGAGAGCTTTCAAAAGCTTAAGACTGTTTTGACTACAGCCCCAGTGTTGGTGTTGCCTACTGGTTCGGGGTCCCATACGGTGTATTTTGATGCATCACGCATTGGTCTAGGCGCAGTGTTGATGCAAAACGGTAGGGTGATTGCCTATGCGTCTAGATAGTTGAAGGTGCATGAAAAGAACTATCATGTCCATGACCGCGAGTTAGCAGCTATTGTTCATGCCTTGAAGGACTGGCATCACTATTTGTATGGTGTCCCTTGTGAGGTCTACACCGATCACCAAGTCTACAGCATCTGTTTAAACAGAAGGATCTTAACTTGTGGCAGCGGAGGTGGTTGGAGTTGCTTAAGGATTATGATATCACCATTCTCTATCATCACGGGAAGGCCAATGTGGTGCCCGATGCCTTGAGTCGTAAGGCGGAGAGTTTGTGCAGTTTAGCATATTTACCAGTAGCAGAGATGCCTTTAGCCTTGGACATTCAGGCCTTGGCCAACCGGTTTGTCATATTGGATGTTTCCGAGCCGATCATGGTTTTGACTTGTGTGGTTTCTAAGTCTTCTCTTTATGATCGTATCAGAGAGTGTCAATATGATGATCATCATCTTCTTGAACTTAAGGACACGGTTCAGCATGGTGATGCCAAGGAAGTCACTATTGGAGATGACGGTGTATTACCGATGCAAGGCAGGCTATGTGTGCCTAATGTAGATGGGTTGCGTCAGTTAATTCTCCAAGAGACTCACAGTTCGCGGTCCTCCATTCATCAAAGTGCCGCGAAGATATATCAGGACTTGAGACAGCACTACTGGTGGAGTCGGATGAAGAATGACATAGTGGAGTATGTAGCTCAGTGCCTAAATTGTCAGTAGGTGCAGTATGAGCATCAGCGAATCACTATGGATTTCGTTATTGGGATCTCATGGACTCAAAGGAAGTTCGATGCAATTTGGGTGATTATGGATAGATTGACCAAGTCAGCTCATTTCATTCTTGTGGTTACTACTTACTCTTCGGAGCAACTGGCTTTGGTTTACATTCGCGAGATTGTCAAGCTTCATGGTATGCCGTTATCTATCATCTCTGACCAGGGTACGCAGTTTACATTGCAGTTCTGGAGAGCCGTACAGCATGAGTTGGGTACTCGGGTGGAGTTGAGTACAACATTTTACCCTCATATGGACGGACAGTCCGAGCGCACTATTCAGATATTAGAGGATATGCTTCGTGCGTGTGTGATGGAGTTTGGGGGTTCTTGGGACTAGTTCTTTCCACTTGTGAAGTTTGCCTACAACAAAAGTTATTAGTTGAGCATTCAGATGGCCCCGTGTGAGGCTTTGTATGGTAGACAGTGTCGATCTCTAGTGGGTTGGTTTGAGCCGAGCGAGTCTAGGCTATTGGGTACAGATTTGGTTCAGGATGCTTTGGAAAAGGTTAAATTGATTCAGGATCGACTTCGTACAGCCTAATTCAAGCAAAAGAGTTATGTGGATTGGAAGGTTCGCGACATTGAATTCATGGTTTGGGAGCGGGACTTGCTCCGACTTTTGCCCATGAAGGGTGTTATGAGGTTTGGGAGGAAGGTCATGTTGAGCCCTAGGTATATCGGGCCTTTTGAGATTCTTGAGAGGGTTGGAGAGGTGGCTTACATACTTGCACTACCACCTAGTGTCTCTGCAGTTCATCCAATATTCCATTTTTCCAAGCTCCGAAAGTATCACGGTGATCTGTCTCATGTGTTAGATTCAACTCATTCCAGTTGGACAAGGATCTATCTTATACTGAGGAGTCGGTGGCCATTTTGGATAGGCAGGTTCGAAAGTTGAGGTCAAAGAACATCGCTTCAGTAAAGGTTCAATGGATGGGTCATCCGGTCGAGGAGGCGACTTGGGAGACTGAACATGATATGCGCAACCGTTATCCTCATCTTTTCACCACTTCAGGTATGTCTCAATACTCATTCGAGGACGAATATTTGTTTTAAGAGGGGGAAGATGTAACGACCCGGCCGATCGTTTTTAGAGTATAAGCCCCGAACCCCTATTTATTTCTCCCTCTATTTTATTTTGTTTTTTTGTGACTTGTTGGAGTGCTTGGTGTCGGGATCGGGAGCGTTTCGGAGTGGAATAGGACCCATAGTCCCTAGATTGGAAGTTTAAGTTCTAGGAATTTACTGTAGTTTGAATTGTATAAAAATGACTCCGAAATGGAGTTTTGACGGTTCCAGTAGCTCCATAGGGTGATTTTGTTTTTGGAAGCGTGTCCGAATGTTGATTTGGAGGTCTGTAGGTCATTTCGGCGTTAATTGGCAAAAGTTGGAAAATTGGATGATTATTGGAAAGTTTTGACCGAGAGTGGACTTTTTGATATCGGGGTCCAATTTCGATTCCAAAAGTTGGAGTAGGTCCGTAATGTCAATTGTGCCTTGTGTGCAAAATTTGAAATCAATCAGACTTGATTTGATAGGTTTCGGCGTCGAATGTAGAAGTTAGAAGTTCTAAAGTTCATTAGGCTTGAATCGATGTGCAATTCGTGTTTTTAGCATTGTTTGGCGAAAGTCGGGTGGATTCCGGACTTAGAACAAATCTGGAAATTTTTGCCTTCTGGTGCAATCGCACCTGCAGAATTTTGCTCCCAGGTGTGAGCTCGCAGAAGAGAGCATGGAAGTGCAGAAGAGGAAAGGTCTGAGTGTGGCAGTGGTTGCATGTGCGCATGAATGACCGCGAAGTGGAGTCACATCTGCGGCAGGCCAACCACAGATGCAAAAATAGGAGAAGGGGAGTTGTTTCGCAGAAGCGGACTTCTGTTTGCAAAAGCGTGATGAGCCGTAGAAGCGTGAGTAGTCCTCGCATCTGCGAGACTGCAGATGCGGCCAACTTTATTGCAGATGCGGAAGTCCGTGGCAGAAAAGGGCTAAGTTCAAGGGTTTGATTTCATACTCAATTTTTGGACCTAGAGAGCTCGGATTGAGGCGAAATTTTGAGGAATTTTCAGAGGAAACATTTGGATAAGGATTCCCGACTCGTTTTTTGATTAATTTCCACTAATCTATCATTAATTTCTTCATTTAATTACGTATTTGAGTTGAGAAATTTGGGGGGGGGAGATGGGAAAATCCTTAGGCTGAATTTTGAGGTTTCGATCGAGATTTTTGTATCGGATTTGAGTAATTTTGCTATGGGTGAACTCGATCCGCACATAACAATCAAGAAGAAAACACACACATCAAGTCGTAATGATTATACTTACGAAATGCCCGAATATCGACCAGAAGCACGCCAAGTGCATAATACAAATTCTGGGGAGACGGATAGCGCCATATGCTACAAAACCCAAGAACAACTAAGGTGCAATAAATAACCTGCATCTCGAGATCCATCCTGCTCATATAACACCACAAGCTACACGGGACCTCAACACATGTGCGAATAATCAAGCTGCCTCAAAATCCACATTACACAATAGAGATTTACATGGAATAGCTGACGACGAAAATAACATCCAATGCCCGACGACTTCTCCGTAAGCAATGTAGAGCCCTGACGTAGAGCACACATTCACATTAGACCCACCAACGGACCTCAAACCAATTCTGATCATACCATACTGGGCCAATAACCTTCCATGGATCCACAATGTCCCCATTCATGACACACACGAGCAGCCATCCACTCCGGACCAAACTCCCACAGTTCACAACCAAAGGAATAGAGTACCTTCCAGGCATGAACTCTCACATTTACGATAGTACCAAAAATCTTCGTACTTGGTTTCAATCTTTAACAATCGAGTGACTAACATGTCACACTTTCCCAAGACCTTTTGCACCAGCAAAGTTTGTACCTTCATACCACTACCGTACTAATTCTGTAAAGCCAACCCAGAGTCCGCAATCTAATACACAAAGCCTCTTACACAGGATACCGTTCTCAGGTGACACTAAATATGATGTCAGTTTACTCTGAACTTCTGGATCCTTTCCCTCGCTCCTCCAAGATCGGGACATTCTCATCAAACTGAACCGAAATCTTGATCCTCGGCCTCCAATTTCAATAACTACGGAAGATACAAATCTCAAGTTGTGGCCTAAACCACCACAACTCTTCCAGGATACATCTACTCGTAACAAGCCATTATAATCAAATACCTCCAAATCAATCAGATTACGGTGGCTATCAATCTTGTACGTATAACCATAAACCACCTGTATAACTTAACATGCCGAAGTAACTGATCATTGCCACAATCATGCTAATTCAAACCATTACTAGTTGACCCCACTTCCTTCAATTTACTCTTGACTTGCCTTAGAAATAATAATAGCTCCATTCAAGAACATAACAAAACTCAACAACACTCCTCCCGAGTGACCTAGTTCGCGAGACCACATCGTCTTAATACCCATGAACCATCTCCTACCCTCCTTATGCGCACAATAGCATCTCCAACTGGTACACCCAGTCTGAAAGACCTTCTGCCAATCCGAAATTATTTCTCCTATTTTTCCAATACGGCCCCACAGACACGGTGATAACATAGAAAATTCCCCAAGTATTCTTTATACCCTACTACAAAATACCGGTCTCCAGCCACACATAACCCATTAGAACCATTGTTGAGAGTCACCCACTCTGACTTGGTCCCAAATATAAGCCAAACTCTAGTGTGTTGTCAGCACATGAACACTCCCAAAGAAGAAACTAGATGAATTATTTTCCTTGTACATCACATTTACCAGAAGCATAAACTCTGAACCTCCTCAAAATCTGCGCATGAATTGATAAGGCGAAATATAGCACACATTCATTAAATCTTTTGCTCGAATCACCCCTGAACTAATGAATTGCTACAAACTCTAAACCTCCTAGAAGATCATCTTTCTTGAGCCATCAGCTTCCGAAGCACCGGTTCAATTCTGAAATCGCTACACGCCGCCATCTCTGACAACTGCTTCTTAGGCACTATTCCACCACAATCTGTCCCGACGGCAAATCAAAGAAGACCATAACATCGGCAAACCTTAATACATTCAAACAAGGACAACTACACCATATCATATATGAAAATTTCCACTACGCTCGAAAATATCAAGTCTCTTTACTCTATCAACCAAAGCATGAACATCCATAGTCCGATTACCTTTCCTCTGCTGGAATTTAATGTCGAACCTCTAAATAATGAGCTGAGAAATCCTCCTTTCAAGTCATTCACCACCGCGATCCACAAATAAGCACCCTACAATCACACCAGCACTATGAGATAACAATGCATGAACATCATAATAACCTGTGCATAGCCTCAAAACCATCGATAATACAGCTTCTAAGCTGAAATAACAGGACATCCTTCTGCAAGGCGACGATAATAGCCCACTTGAACACGCAGGGAAAACATGCCATTTACAACTCCTCAAAGCCCAATTGATACCAAGCGCTCCATATCGCATAAGATTGAGTAGGGAGAAAATAAAGGCATAAGCCTCAAAGGAATCAAACTGACGATGAGGAATCAAGAAGGGAAGTGCTCCTAACAGCCCTGTAGCCTCTCGAAGATAAGTATAGACGTCTTTGTACCTATCCGCAAGACTCTACTAGACTTGCTCATGACTCGTGAGACCTAAATGAACCTAATGCTCTAATACCAAGCTATCACGACCCAAAATTCACTATAGGCCATGATGGCGTCTAACGCCGCCGTCAGGCAAGCCAACGGTGATTCATCAATTTACTTACTCAGTTTATTACTTTCAAAATCACAATTTAAATAAGAAAAGGAGATTTACACTTCTAAATCACGAGAACTACAACATTCATAATTTATAAAAGAAATGAAAGGCGATAATAATATACGAAACCCTAAGCATCGACTAGTGAAATCCCAAAACTCGGTGTCACAAGGGTATGAGCATTTTCTAAGGAGTACAATTATAATACAACAATTATCCAGAATGTAAATAAGACAGGATAAAATAAATAGTACGATGGAGACTCGATGGATTGCGATGGATAGCCTGGATTGCAACTCACATAAAGTTTCCTCAACAGACGCGCTTACGCACCAAGATGATCATCAAATGAACCTGTCAGATCCTGCACATTTAGTGCAGAAGTGCAGCATAAGTACGTAAATCAACGTGTACCCAGTAAGTATCAAGCCTAACCCCGGAGAAGTAGTGACGAGGGGTCGACATCAACACTTACTAGAGGTCCAATAAAATAATATAACAATTCATAAAAGATATGAAGTGCACAACGATAGTGTGGTAAATCTGTAAATTTCATAATCTTCCAAATATTTCTTTCAAAGTATAAATTTCTCAATCTTGTATTCTACCTTAAAAGCTCAGAAAATGTCAAGTGCCAATATCAAATACATAAGGAATACCATATAAAATGTCAGACATCAGTGAAAAGATTATCTCGTGAATATTCAGACTACTAGCGATATAACGCACGATTCTGCCGAGGTCGTTCGGCCCGATCCAGAATAATATGTACACTACCAAGGGTCGATCGGCACGAACCATAGATACATTTATTATACTGCCGAGGCGTTCGGCCCGCTCCAGGAGAAAGGAAAGAAGTTACCAAATTACGAGGCACGTGCTTACAATACAGTACATGAGGACAAAATGAATATAATCTTTACCGTTTCTCAAATAACTCGCCCGCAACTCAAAGTGTTAAGGCTCGTCCTAGTATATATATATTTATTTCTACATCAAATTCAGTTATAACTTTAATTAATTAAACCAGCATAACGAGTTCAAATAATTCAGTTATTACATGATAAAATCCTAAGTCTACCCGGACATAAACATACTTTAATTACGTACGGATTCTCGTCACCTCGTGCATATGTAGCACCCACAACTAGTTGCAAATAACAATAATTGTCACCTAGGGGTAGTTTCTCCCTCATAAGGTTAGACAGGAGACTTACCTAGCTTTGAAGTTCCATGACGGTGGCTCCAACAGCTCCTGGACACCTCAAATCGATGCCCATCTCTCCAAAATTAGTCAAACAAATGTGCAAATCCATAAATATATACTCTATTACCCATAATTAATCAATTCATAACAATCTCCAACTCCGCTCTAAAAGACAATAAAGTCGACCCTCGGGCCCACGTACCCAGATTTCGAAATTTCTCGAAGATAAACTTTACCCATAACATTACGAAACCAAATATATGATTTATTTTCAATTCCATGACTAATTTCATGGTAAAAATTCAAAAATATCAATTTCTAGGTTTTCTATCAAAATCCCAAATTTTTACTCACTTCCATATTCAAATCTACATATAAACCATGTATTTAAATCACAATATGTGGGAATTACTTACCTTGATATAGATGATAAAAATCTCCACTTGAAGCTCTCCAAAAATTGCCCAAGCCAAGAGAGAATGAAAGAAAATGGACCAAATCCCGTATAAAAATCATTTCTGCCCAGCGCTTCCCCCCGCACCTGCGGAACAGTAGTTGCTTCTGCGGAAGCTTCCTTGCAGATACGGCTTCCCCCAAGGCCAGCTTTTTCCGCTTCTGTGTCCATCCAACCGTAGGTGCGTTTCCGCTTCTGTGGAAATCCTCTGCACTTGCGGACTCCCTATCTCGAGCATCACTCCTCACCTGCGAGCTCATGACCGTACCTACGGCTCCACAGGTGCGCTACAGCACTCGCACCTACGATTATCCTGTCCCAGACCACTTTCGCTTCTGCCCTTCTTCGCCCGCAGGTGCGGCAAATTCCTCGCACCTATGAATCCCATCCAGCCTCACTCCCTACCGCTTCTGTGACCCTTGGGCCGCTTCTGCGGTCTCGCACCTGCGGCCAGAACCTCACAGGTGCGATCGCACCAGAAGCCTTAAGTTTCAGCAGTTCTTCTAAGTCCAAACTCGATCCGTTTCCAATCCTATTCGCACCCGAGGCCCGCGGGACCCCGTCCAAACATACCAACACATCCCACAACACGATACGGACTTATTCAAAACCTTAAATCATGTCAAACAACATCAAAATTACAAATCGACGGTCAAAACGTTTCTTTCAACTTTCCAACCTTCAAACTTCGTCGAACGCGTCTGAATTATACTCAAACATCTCGGAATGATGCCAAACTTTACGTGTAAGTCACAATTCACGATACGAACCCATTCCAAGGCCCAGAACTCCGAAAGGACATCGACAACACCAAAGTCCACCTCAAACCAAACTTAGGAAATTCTAAAGCCTTCAAAATGCCAACTTTCCACAATAAGCGCTGAAATGCTCCTGGGTGATCCGATGCTCAACCCGAACATACGCCCAAGTACGAAATTATCATGCAAACTTATTAGAACCTT
Source organism: Nicotiana otophora (assembly GCA_000715115.1). NCBI lineage: Eukaryota > Viridiplantae > Streptophyta > Magnoliopsida > Solanales > Solanaceae > Nicotiana > Nicotiana otophora. The sequence goes on from AWOL01S0010133.1 coordinate 238,817, forward strand.
TAAATTCCGATTCTGAAGTTATTTGCTCAAAAGTCAAACCTTAGTCAATTCTTCCAACTTAAAGCTTCCGAAATTAAAATTTTCTTTCCAAATCAACTCTGAACTTTCCAAAATTCAATCCCGACCACACGTACAAGTCATAATACCTGAAGTGAATCTACTCAAGGCCTCAAATCGCTGAACAAAGTGCTAGATCTCAAAACGACCAATCGGGTCGTTACAGTTCATGTATATTTCAAATAGATGATGTACTTTATTTTACACCAATTTTGTAAATTTCAAATCTTAGAAGCTCATGATTTGTACTATCAATCCTCGAAATTTTGTATAAAAGCGTAGTTATTTCATCATTATTGTCTCATCAAATTTCACTGAAATTGATTTATTGTTAATTGACTTACCTAATGGGCTGTGTTAGGTGCCATCACGACTAGTTAGATTTTGGGTCGTGACAAGATGGTCAATGGTTTCTTCTTCTGTATTGCAAAGTGGGCAAGTTGTATCATCCCAACAGCCTCAGCCCCTCAATCTGTCCTTAATTAGTAGTCTTCTATGAGCAGTCAGGTATAAAGTAAATATCCACTTAGGCAACCCATTTGCAAACCAATTTCCTCCATGACACTTTAACAAAGTCTCCTCTAAGCTGCATATACATGACCTTTATGGAGAAGTTGTCCATTCCTACTACATCCTTCTTTGCATATTCGGCTTTCTCAAAGTAGTTCTTAGCTTTCAGTATCTTTTGAACAATCCAAGAGGCTTGCTTTGGCTTAGCACCCCACAAAGGCTATGGAGTACTTGACCAGACTTATGAAGAGACTCGGGAGGAATCCTAACTTCAATTACCATCCTAAGTGTGCCAAAATAAATATTGTCTAACTCAACTTTGCTGATGATTTACTGCTCTTCTGTAGATGTGATATCATATATGTGCAATTGTTGTATAAATGCTTTCAGGAATTCTCAAAGGCCTTAGGATTAGTTGCTGATGTTGACAAAAGCTCTATTTTCTTTGGAGGAGTAAATATTGATATTCAACATGAGATATTACAAGTCTTAGGCTTCTCAAAAGGGACACTACCAGTTAGATATCTGATAGTGCCCCTAAGTACCAAAAGACTATCATTAGTTCAATGCCATCCTTTCATTGAGAAGATGTTAGGGAGAATCCAGTCTCGGACTTCAAGGTTTCTATCTTATGCAGGGAGAATACAACTCATTAAAAGTGTTCTCTTCTCTATTCAAGTATTCTGGTCCCATGTTTTTCTATTGCCGAAGAAGCTGATCCAACTAATTGAGAATATATGTCGAAGATTCCTATGGACTGGAGGGTGGAGGTATCAAAGAAAGCACTACTGGCTTGGGACAAATTGTGCCACCCCAGAGCAGCAGGTGGATTGAATTTACTTGATGTAGGAACATGGAATAGGGCAGCTGTTTTCAAACTCCTATGGAACCTATGCAAGAAAAAGGACAAGATGTGGGTGCAATGGATTCACATTTACTACAAGAAATTATAATTAAGTTAAAACGTCTAATGAGAGTAAATAAATTTCTAACATAATATAGCTATGTAAAAAGAAACGCTACAGCGGAATTTAACGCTGTCAAAGTCAATATGCTATAAATTTTAGTTCAATTAGCTAAATCCATTTCGAGATGGATCAAATTATCATTGCCAATAAATTAAACGGCAAACCCATCGATTGAAGTATAACTAAAATCCTAATAAATTGCAAATACATGTTAAAAAACGTGGAAAGCCTTTAGAAATATGTATAATGTTTGCGAGAAAAATAAGTGCAGTTGGCTTGATGCAATTTGTTTGATGTAGGATACCCTCTGTATGAGTAACAAAAATAATTCGAGACTTTCAAAGTTTCTCAGCTAGCCATAATTTGTAGTTTGTTTGGCCGAGTTTTTGGGAAATTAAAAGCATATATTTATCGAAAAAGCACGATTGGAATTACAGATGTTTGGCAAAAAAATAAAAGTATTTTTGAGTAACAGCAAAAGTAGAAGCAAAAGTAAAAAATTAGTTTTTTAAAACAAAATTATCCTAATACAAAGAATATATCTACCATATTATCTCTCGTTAATTTACCATACTTTGATTTATGTAACTCTCATATATTAATTAGAATCAAAGAAAAGAAAAGAAGAGAAAAGAAAAAGATTTTTTTATATAAGTATCATTTGTTTTAACTTTTGTGCCCTACACAATCAATAATGTTGGGTGCATGCAATTATTTCTATTTGGATGTTGATAGAGAGTGAACATCCAGTTACTTCGCTACAAAAATTTGACCGACTTAGGTCTTAGGTCCTTATGCTAGCTTGAGTTCACTACAAGAAAAACACATAGATGGTGAAAAAAAGTGCCGTGATTCAAGAGTAAGCTTGTATTCATGGTTGAGAAGAAGTCTTCCAAGTAGCTTTTAGTTGAATCTATTATAGGGATTCGTGTGACCGGTGAAGAATCTCAAAATTAATTTGTGATTCGTATGATAATTATCTATTCCCACTCAGTTTTATTAGAAAGTTTTAATTTGTTCTCTCGTCCCTTTGCACACATTTTAACTCTATGAAGTTCTCATTGTTTATCTTTAACCTGTGTCCCTCACTTATTGTGAATTTGAATTGAATTGCTTTTAGCTCAAATTATATATGTGCATGTAATTTTTGTTTAAAAATATACATAACTAAAATACTTTTATTTTGAGCTTATTGAATTCAAATTTCTCGGATTTTTCTCTGAACATCCCCATATCATATCCATGTACTTGGACGAATTCATACACATCGCGAATACACGTGTATCTTGGGTTTTATTTCAAATGATCGTAAAATTGGGGGGGGAGGGGGAGACAAAAAGAGAAATGAATTTATTAACGCGCAGTAGAAAATGTATGCCATTTACCTTGTAGTTTCAGTCCTTTGTACCACATTACATCATCTTCCAGCAACCTAACCTAGTCCAGTAAAGAAATTGAAGCCTATGTTGAAAAATTGAAGTGTCAGTTTGCATTTTTGGGTGGAATGTTACTTTCTCCATCACTGTTCACCTACTTTCTAGCACACCATTAATGTTGCTTACAAGAAGAAGAAGAAAAAGCAAAGCAAAGAGGAAGCATGATGTGAGATGCGGTTTCTTTTTATCCTTAAAACAATATATAGGAGTTATAGAGGTTAGATCCTTTCAATATATCCTCCAAAAATAGTGTAACACAACATGAAATTTATTACACCATAACCTAAAAAAATCAAAGGATCAATCTATATTCTTAACGATGCACCCATTTTCTAATTAAGCTCAAACTAAAATTACATGTATATCAAGTTAATATAGTCATTGTCACAGAAATAGTGGTTATTATTGTTAGGGTTTGCCCATTTTCTAAGAAATGTAGTAGTGGTTGTTATTGTTAGAGTTTGCCCCGATTCTCTACTATAATTAGAATTACTTTTCTGGTTGAAAAATTATTCTTCCATATTTATCCTTTTCTTTGAGGAGAGATTTTGCTCTTATATAAATGTAGGATTCTTCCTTCTTAACTAATAACACAATAGCATCCGCAGTGTAGCCCTTATAAGATTTTTGTTTAGGGGGAGACTATTCTTTCAAAAAAATTATTTTCTCTTTTATGTTAGCCGTGGATCATATATATGTCGATTGACCAAATCATAATAAATCATTATGCCTTATTTAGTATTTTTAATTTGTCGTCGTTATGTTTATTAGCTTCCGCATGACGCCTCATTATTTCGATCCCAACGGTTATGTACACGGTACCATATCAGAAAAACCACAATACTATGAACGCACCACGTATTGGTTTGGTGACAATTTCTTTTCGCGATAGCTTGTTTGTTGATTCTTAAGTGAACTAAGTTAAATGATCTAACATAATATATTTTAGTCAAGAGTCAGATAAGAGATTTTTAGTTTAAATGGGTTAAGTTTAATATTTTTTATTTTTTTACTTTAAAAATCAGGTGCCACATCATTAAAAAGTTGTTGGAGATATTAATTTGCAATTAGTGACCTTTTGAGTGAAATAGCGAAAGATAAGTCATTTTTCTGAGACAAAAGAAAAATTATTATATAAAGACGATATGCATCTACTGTATAATTAAGGTAAAAATTAGTTTTTCTGGTTATAAATAAGTTCTTGAGTCCCTATTGCAAATAGGGTAGAAATTAATTTTTCGGGTCATATAAGTTGTTAAATTTCATTAACTTTATTCAGGAAAACTCTAGTAAAGTGGTAAAGAAAATTATAAAATTGCTTCGTATGTTCAAATTTTAGGTATTACATTTTGGATCCCCTCATATAAAATAATGATTATGCCGCTGCACGTCTATTTATATTTATGACATACCTTAGTCATAAAAATAATATCTTAAGCTTTTAGGTGTGACAATTTTGAATCTCCTTATATAAAATTCTCTTTTCAATATATATATATATATATAATTGTAAAATACTTTATCATTAACAAACAATTTAATATCTTAAGCAGGAATTTCTTTAAACAATTTACAAACTTACATCCCATGTGTAAAGCTTTATCCGAAATCATTATACTGCTAAAACTCCTAGTCAACAAAACATGGTACGCCATACTAGTCAGTATTCCTCAAAAAAGCTCTAATCAACAACCTACATGGAAAGTCGGTTTGAATATTGTGGACTAAGAAACTCTTATTTTCTCCTCGCTTAAAATGCATAAATATATTTTGATTATATATATAGTCCAACAGAGATAGTTTCAAGATTTGAAAATTGTGAATTTCTATCAAACGATCTCAAGTTAATGTACAATAATATAATAATGAACTTCACAGTTAAATATTTTTAAATATTTTATAAATTTCTTTATATATAAAGAGAGAACTTAAGCAAAAATTACATAGTAGATTTGCTTCTGTCATTAACCTAAAGGTTTGATTTTGTTAGGTAAAAAGAGGTTAGGCTTGTTAGGCTGGTGTAAAATTCCAACTCGGTGTTACAGTGGAATACTGCTTCAACTTGACTACTTAAATCTAGTAAAAATACCACTCGAAATTTTCCTTTCTGTCTTTGAGTGTTTAATTTATAGTCTCTGTAGTTTTTAAGAAGGACAAGTAGGTTTTAAGGAACCAAAAAAGTAAAAGCATGAAAACATATAGCATAGATTCCTTTTTCTTTTTTCTTGAAGTTTGTCCAGCAAAAGTGCTAGATTTTAGTACTGATGAAAACTCCGACCGACAAAAAGAGAAATCTTTTATACATGCTGATTCCTAAGACGAGAATTAAGTCCTTTTATTGCTCCTATCTTGATATAAAGAGTTTTTAGCCTTTGTTTCCTCTCAATAAAATGATGAACGTATTGATGAGACACAAAGATCTAATGGTCAATTATTTGAATGTTATAAAAGGACATACGTTTGATAAATCTAATTTGTAATTTCCGGTGTATATGAAAAAAGAGTATCAAACTCACCTTTTTCGGGTCATAGGTTGGTCCAAGAAACAGAGAATTTTCTAAAGTTTGTTCTTCATAGATACGAAGGAAAATATTTTTTATAGAAAGTAATTTCAATAAAATAAGTGGGTTTTTTTACTTATTCCTAAGTATTTAATTGGTGAATGAAAAATATTTTCAGATAATTTTTATGCAAGAAATTAAGTGGGATGTTTAGGGAATTATTAGTCACTGCACTAAATTTATATCATAAGTATTTTTCACTAATTAAAGAGAAATGTTATCTTAAATTTTAGTTTAATCAAACATGAAAAATTGAAAGACATTTCCTTAATACCAAGAAGGGGAGCCTTGGTCATGGTTCGAGCCATAGAAATAGTTATTAATGCTTGCATTAGAGTAGTTTGTCTATATCACACCCCTAAAACAACGTCCCTTGCTCGGACCTTACGTAAATATTGAATACGGGATATTTTATACATCGGGCTACCCTTTATTTACTTGATACGAAACACTCCTTTAATCATAATCCTTTTTGGCCCTCTCCCTCTCAAAAGTACGAACGAAAAGGAAAAAAGGAGATAAAAATTAGTAGCTACAATATTAGTCCTTATCTAAGTGTTGAAACTCTTTCATGTACAGTTTTCAAACAATGCAATCAAGCCACTAGATTTGCATTATAAGATCTCGCGTTCGGTTACCATATTTTGGTTTAATATTACATTTTCAATGTGGGGCTGTAATCTTGTTTGACAAATTATTAGTAAAATCTAGTTTTACTAAGATCAATATTCTCATGCAAATTATATTGAAGTTAACTTTTAGCAAGGAAATGATAATAATGAACCTTAACCATCTAAGATTGAAGTTTTGAACCATATACCATTGTAACATTAGGTTCCCGAGTAACGGCTTGATATTGTTTCATCAACGGACGAGATTAAGAGAATTATAGTATGGTAATATCAGATGTCTTTTTTTTTTTTTTGAATTATCAAAAGTTTCATAGATTTAAACAAGATTTGAAATTATTTGGAATTGTTAGTGGGGAAGAGGAACTGTATTTGGGCACATTTGGTAACCCGTATTAGGAACAATAATCCCGTATAATGGGTCTATTGTTTCAATACTTTGGGGTGTGTTGGTACGACGGAAAATATTTTCCCCTAAGATATCACATTTTTCTGAAACTGAAGGAAAATGACTTTTCTAGAAAAAGTTAGGAAAACATTTTTCAAAAACTCCATCTACCCTCACATCTAACCCAAACCCCCTCCAAGTTTAATTTTCTGTTTTTTTTTTTCATTTTTCTGCGTCACCCACCCACCCCAACCTCAACCTAATTTTTTTTTTTAAATATTTTCAGTTCTGTTTTTTTGCATTTTTCAGTTTACAAGTTCGAAATTTTAGGAGTTCCAAAGTTATAAATTTGGAGGTTTATGTGTTTGGAAGTTTGCGGGTTTAGAAATTATAGAGTTTTCGAGTTCGAAAGTTTGCGGGTTCGAAAGTTTAACGGTTCAGAAGTTTATGAAATTTGTGAGTTCGGAAGGTTGTTGGTTCGAAAGTTTATGGCTTCATGTTTATTGTATCTAAATTATTTATGAATACACTTGAGAAGTTATTTTCCTTAATTTGCGTACCAAACACCGAAAAATGAGTAAGATACTTATTTTCCAAGAAATTATTTTTCACAGAAAATATTTTCCGTTATACCAAACACGCCCTTTGTTTGATTACCATTTCAAATTAGTATAATTAATACAAGTATTATTTTCATATATGAATCATATTATTTCATCCCATATGTGGGATAACAATAAATGATTAGCGCTACACAGTTTTAAACTTCCAAATGTCTAAATTCCCTTTCTTCCAAAACCTTTTCTTTATACCTTCTGTCATAATTTCTAAGGTCGTAACTGGAAGTAAGAGTTTATCTAATTTAAAACCAAACACATAGAAATTTATATTATACACCATATATCTCATTTTTAATATTATGAATCAAACATCCTAAAAAAAATATGTACTACATAATATAAAAATTAATAATTTATATTATAATCATCGTAATAACTTATCCACGAACCAAATGGCCCTTAGTAACTTAATTGGCATCCTCCCTCCCATTTGTTCATATTTCGTAGAGAAGGAGACCACTTAATGCGACAAAAAGAACAAGAAAGGTACTAAACTACTAACTAATTAATTAACGTTTAAATAGCATCCAATCAACACTCATATGCTTTGACATCCTCAAAAGGACATACTCATATGCTTAATCATGCCAAAATCCTATTCAAAACAGCATCATAGTATCTATCATGGATTTCAGGCAAGAAAAATATATATGTATACTATTGGTATTGACCAAAGTAGAATTTGGTCCCCTCCTAATCAAAAGGACTCGCAAGGAGTAAGGGCATGGACTATTTTTCTTTACACGGTGTTCGATCTTTTCAGTAAAACCTAATTAAATTTAAATTTGCACCGAAAATTGTACACACAAATATTAACCAAAGTAGAATTCGGTCCCCTCTTAGACCTAGTCAAAAGGACTATAGCAAGGAGAAGAGTTCAGAACCCATTTTTGGTTCTTTTGGACAAGTGTGACGGAAATATGTGTTTTAAAAAAAGAGTGACATTTTTATATATAGCGCTCTTTTAAAGAGCGTTATACTTTAACGGAGTTTTGACCGGTTAAAGTATAACGCTCTTTAAAAGAGCGTTATATATATATATATATATAACGTCACTGTAAACCACACTATACAGGGCTGATAAGACAGCTATGCATAGCGCGGTATATAACCGCGCTATATATGTATAGCGTAGTTATATACCGCGCTATACATAGATAAATAAACGGTCCCCCTCCTTC
>AWOL01S0010134.1:8777-44255 GCA_000715115.1 Nicotiana otophora
GGGGGGGTGGGGAACTTTGGCTAGACACATATTAAAACACCCTCAAGATAGAGTGAGATATCTTCGTCTGAAAGCTTTGGCTGAGGGGAAATGTGTAGTTACTCCTAGTCAGTCTGACCCTAGTACCGGTTCAAATCAATTTCAACCGAGAATTAACACTATTACCGGTGGTATTTTATATTATGATCCAAACAAAATCAGGAAGAATTCACAAGAATGGTAATTTTATGTGCTTACCGTAGAGTTTTCCTTCTGACCCTAACTTTGTGCATTATATTAGAAAATATTTTAATCCTACTTATAAAGGTTTTCCTCGCACAACCGTAAAGAGCGATATTTATAAATATAAACATGAATATGAATAATATTTGCGCTATTTATTTACTCATATAAATTATCGTGTTGCTATTACACTGATATTGGTAGAAGTGGTAACGACTGTGATTACCTTACTGTTACCAGTAATTGGATTGATGAGGATTAGATAATGCAAAAGCGCATTATTGCTTAGAGAATAATTAAATCCTTTTATGAAATTAGGAGGTGCTCAATTTTGATATGAAACTGTTTATAATGGTTTAGCACTTGAAGATGAAGAGTTGTCTCAACTTCCGGAAGCTATAGCCTCAATTAGAATAAAGTTGCATTTGCATTATCAAGTTGCATTAAATCATGCTAAACCAAATGTTCCAACTCCTTCTTGTTCTGATTCTCAATCATCTAAAAGAACTGCGGGAGTAAGAGCACTTAGTGCTTGGGCGGGGTTTAGGGCTCAAGGTTCTAGTAGTACTGATTTATCACAACTAAATGAGCTTGAAGTTTATACGAACCTTAGTATTTATCAGGTGGTGCAACTGAGTACTGCTTGCCTTATCTTCCTATTAATGTGATATGACTACAATTAATAATATCATATTATTTGCTTACAACTTACAAGAACTAGGACGTGACAATATCATCTTTAGAGGCTTTGTTTTTTCTTCTAAAAGTCTTGCGACGCTATCCTTCTTATTTACTAGTAAGTTAATAAGGCTTGTAAGCTTCATGGAGTGCGCCTCTTCACGAGGATAATTTAAGTACAATGAAATACCTTAAAGTTTAATATTATTCGGGAAGCGTTTAGCTTATCGATAATCTTCCTCTTTTGGATTATCTCTCGTAAAGCATCCTAAGTAGTTCTCCAAGCACCGGTTATCTATCCCCCTTACAATTTGCATGAGCCGGAAATGTGTGTTTATGGGCGATGAATATTGCAGACCAATGGATCATGTGGTTAATATTCATGGAGATTGGGGAATGGGTTGAATAAACTACTTTAGGACCGGAAAAATAACAAATGAATCTTTACGAAGATCTCTAGATCGTAAGACAATATCACCTTCGCGACACTGGACTATATTTTCATCATTTTCAGAAAGTGCATGATAGTCACCATTTTCCCTATATATTCATTAGATAAGAGATAGTTGATTTATTCTTAGTGAGGACAACGGGATTGGGATGATTAAGTCGGTTGAGGGCAGCACCACACCAACAGGTTTCTTTCGCGTTGGGTTTGACCCTTTAAAAAACTAGTTCTGAAAGTATTTTTGTCTAGACCTAGACTAATATTCATTCTGATGATGACAAATCATCAACAATTTGTATAAAAATACTCGATCACATTTCAACCTCGATATATTGAATCATCTTGTGCCATATGTATTAAGATTGTTGGGAAGACACGGTCCAACACCGATAAACTTCATGTTACTAGGTGGGTTGCAGGAAGCACTATAAGTTAGTTGACTTCTCGACCAAAGGTAGTATAGCTCAATCATCAAATAATTTCACTGGGTCCATGTTAGAGAAATCAAGATAATTATTGCATTATTTGTACATGTCGTTATGATTCACGGGTCGTTATGATAATAGGGGTTTAGGATAGGAAGAGGTCTCCTGTAAATCATAAAGCTATACTAGGGGAGGTCGGCTCGAAAAAAAATACAAAAGTTTACTCTTTGAAGTCAATAATAATAATAATAATAATAATAATAATAATAATAATAATAATAATTCTATGTTTTATAGGCTTATCATATTTAGTCGGAAGAGTTTAGGTAATGCTTACAAATATTTGTTTATGGGAGTATCACGACCCAAAATCCAACTAGTTGTGATGGCACCTAACCCAACCCGCTAGGTAAGCCAGTTAACCACTAACCAATTCCAATAACAATCAATAAAGAAATTAAGTAAAGAAATTATCTGAATCTGATACATTCCCCAAGAACTGGTAGTACAAATCATGAGCTTCTAATAATAAAGTTTACAAAGCTGAAATGAAATAAATATATCGTTTCTTTGAAAAGTACATAAACAGAATTTTTATAGATCTAAGGCTACAATGAACAAGAGGCATCTACATCCGGGATGCAGGTACATCTTCAAATCCAGCTCCCATCGAACATAGCAATATCAACAGCAAACATCTGCACGCAAGGTGCAGAAGTGTAGTATGAGTACAACCGACCCCATGTACTCAATAAGTAACAAACCTAACCTTAGGTTGAAAGTAGTGACGAGCTAACAAAACGATCGAGTCCAACACCAATATTTCACAACAGTTCATAACAGCATAGTACAAGTAACAAAAGAAGTATCTCAAAATAAAAGCTCAGTCCATTCATAATTCCATAAAAATAGGCATTTCTTTTCAAGTACCTCAATGAAAATCCAAATCTTTTACCGAAAAAGCCAAAATACGAGTAAGTTTGAAAATTGTAATTTTTCCCAAAACTCCTTTCAACAAATAGTAAGATGTTTCATTTTCAGATAGCATGAGGAAAGCACTTCTCTATGCCTATATGTCAAGATACAGGTAAAATCATAAATGTCCCCAAAACTGGGTAGCAGAAGGAAATGCACCTCTATGCATGTATCTCAAGTACGCATGTCAAATGCAATGCATCTCGATGATGAGCTCATGTACTCACACTCTCACAGTACTCAATCTCATTGTCTCGCATTCTCTCTCACTATGCTCAGCACACTCAATCACTCAGCAGTATACAATACCACTACAGCATGTAGCCCGATCCATATATAACCATACGGCCCGTTGCGGCGTGCAACCCGATCCACATATATATAGTCGACTGCGCTCACTGGGGGTGTGCAGACTCCGGAGGGGATCCTTTCAGTCCAAGCGCTATATCGCTGCGGCGTGCAGCCCGATCCATATAAAATATAATCCATATAACATGCTGCGGCATGCAGCCCGATCCCAAAATATCAATCTCACTCAGGCCCTCGGCCTCACTCAGTCATCACTCTCCATTCTCACTCATGGGCTCACAATGCCATGAAACTAGCCCGACAACAATGATGTGATGTATCAATAAATAACTGAGACTAAAATATGATATAAATGCATGAATATGACTGAGTACGAAATATCAATAAAATCAGTGAAATAACAGCAAGAAACGACCACTATGGGTCCTAGCAGTATCGTCATAAAGCCTAAACATGGTATCTAGCATGATTGACAGCTCAATTACTTTATCACATGGTGAACACACGGACATTTACAAAGTAGGACCACTATACAGTGCCATGGAAACAACAGAGTCCCAATTCACATGGTGCACGCCCACACGCCCGTCACCTCAACACAAATCACATAACACGTATTTCGGGGTTTCATACCCTCAGCTCAAAGATTAGAAGAGTTACTTACCTCGAACAAGCCAATACCAATGCCGAGCAAGTCAAGCGGTGCTCTAACGATGCCATCACACGCGTAGCGACCTCCGAACGACTCAAAAATAGCCAAAAGCAACTCAAATACATCAAATAAATCCCACGGAAACAACCTCGATCAAAAAAGATCAAATCCTGAATCAAAAGCCCAAATATCGGCCAAGAACCCAACCCAGGCACGCACCTCAGAACCCGACAAAATTTATAAAATCCGACAACCCATTCAATTACGAGTCCAACCACACTAGTTTCACTCAAATCCGATTCCAATTCGATGTTCAAAACTCAAAAATTTATATTATGAAACTTTAGGCCAAAGCCCCCAATTCCCTCTTAAATATTCACAATCCAATTACCAAAAACGAAGATAGATTCATGAAATATAACCAAAATAGAGTAGAGAACATTTACCCCAATCCTTGTGATGCACATTGCTCCAAGAATCGCCTCAATCCGAGTCCCTCGTCTCAAATATGGAGAAAGACCAAAACCCTCGATTCTATAGCCTATGCCCAGCACTTTCTGCATTTGCGGACAAATAGTCGCATCTGCGACCACCGCATCTACGGTAACTGTTTCGCTTCTGCGAGCACAACTAACTAGCTGGCCCCTCGCACCTGCGGAACCATTTCTGCTACTGCGTACGCGCAGGTGCGACTGCTCCTCCGCATCTGTTATGACCTCCAACCAAGCTTGCTACGCTTCTGCGACCAATTGTCTGCATCTGCGGACTTGCATATGCGCCCATACTTCCGCAGATGCGGAAACACTAGAACCAGAAATCTCCAGCAATGCAACATGAAATGCAAATGATCTGATCCCCGTCCGAAACTCACCCGATCCCCTTAGGACATGAAATGCAAGTCAAACGATGCTCCAAAGATGCCATCACATACGCGGCCTCCGCACGACTCAAAACTAGCCAAAATAAGCTCAAATACATCAAATAAAGCCCAAGAAAACAACCTCGATCAAAAAAGATCAAATCTTGAATCAAAATCCCAAATATCGGCAAATAACCTAACCTGGGCCCGCACCTCAGATCCCGACAAAATTTACAAAATCCGACAACACATTCTATTACGAGTCCAACCACACTAGTTTTACTGAAGTCCGACTTCAATTTGATGTTCAAAACTCAAATATTCATATTAGGAAACTTTAGGCCAAAACCCCCAATTTCCTCGTTAAATTTCACAATCCAATTACCAAACACGAAGATAGATTCATGAAATATAACCAAAACCTAGTAGAGAACGCTTACCCCAATCCTTGTGATGCAAATTGCTCCAAGAATCGCCTCAATCTGAGTCCCTCATCTCAAAATATGGAGAAAGACCAAAACCCTCGATTCGATAGCCTCTGCCCAGCACTTTCTTCATTTGCGGACAAATAGTCGCATCTACGACCACCGCATCTGTGGTAACTGTTTCGCTTCTGCGACCACAACTAACCAGCTGGCCCCTCACACCTACGGAACAATTTCCGCTTCTGTGCACTCGCAGGTGCGACTCCTCCTCCGCATCTGCGATGACCTCCAGCCAAGCCTGCTACGCTTCTGCGGCCAATTGTCCGCATCTGCGAACTCGTATCTACGCCCAGTCTTCCGCAGATGTGGAATCACCAGAACCAGAAATCTTTAGCAATGCAACATGAAATGAATATGATCCGAACCTCATTTGAAACTCACCCGAGCCTCTCAAGACCCCGTCCGAATATACCAACAAGTTCCATAACACAGTACGGACCTACTCAAGGCCTCAAAACACACATAACAACATCAAAACGATGAATCACACCTCAAATCGATATCTATGAACTTTGAACTTTCAAATTCAATAACTCGTGCCGAAATATAGAAAACCAATCCGGAATGACTTCAAATTTTTCACACAAGTCATAAATGACATAACAGAGCCATTTCATTTTCCACAATTGGATTTCGACCCCGATATCAAAGAGACAAACCCCCGGTCAAACTTCCCAAAAATTCAACTTTTGCCATTTCAAGCCAAATTCTACTACGGACTTCCGAATCATAATTCGGACGCGCTCCTAAGTCAAAAATCACCCAACGGAGCTAACGGAACCATCAAAACTCTGTTCCGAGGTCAAATTCACAAAAAGTCAAACTTGGTCAACTCTCCCAATTTAAAGCTTTGACAATGAAATTCATTCTTCTAATTCGATTACGAATAACCTGAAAATCAAAACCGACGATTCACATAAGTCATAATGTATCATACGGAGCTACTCATGCCCGTAAACTACAGAGCGAAATGCAATTGCTCAAAATGACCGATTGGGTCGTTATATCCTCCCCCACTTAAACATACGTTCGTCCTCGAACGTGCCAAAAGTTCTTTCCAAACCACCACATCACTATTCCCTCTTACCATGCACGTACCTGGGGGTGATCTCACGTCACCCTATCCCATATAGGTCTGATAACACCACATAACTTAAATTTCTTAACTCAACCTAGCCCACAAGCGTTAGAAACCAATTCCCAACATCCGAAATTTCTTATAAGATCTGAATCCCGCAACCTACACACTGTATAAGTCTGAACAAGCTGTAACCATAACTCAAATACTCAAAAGTCAAATACCACATAGCTCAAATGCTCGAAGTAATGATTTCTAACCACAGTAGTTGCTCAAAGCAACCTAATGCAGGTAATAAACCTCATATCAAACAAGACTCCATTCTAAAACCTTCATACACTGCCAATAATGAAAGAAACATGCAGAACTCATAATCATTCATCAGATCAACAAGTCATGGTACTCCATGTCCTTTGATAAGAACTATAGCAAATTTCTAAGCCGACTTTCGATATTATCCTTCCAACCATGCTGTAATCAATTCTGATAGTATCCATTCTAGGTCCGACGACTTCATCTTATCAAATACCAGCTACTCTACTGACATGCCACACCAATACTATCTAAAGCCACAAACCCTACAAGCCGTGCACCAATAAGTAACATTCCAAATGTACTCAATCATGGAAACAATGATTCAGACCAGAGAACCGTCCCGCAAGCTCGACGGGTACCACCCCAACGCAATGCTAAGAACCCTATCACATACTCTAAAACCATAACACACGAATCTAACACAAAGGATCATATCTCAACATAACTCTGCCGCAATGCACGACCCCATCCAAACACCGATCCATAGGAAATACCTCAGCCACCATGCTCCAAAATCAATAACCACGCACCATTCGACATCAAGTACTCAAAGTGCATTACCATAACCATGTAGAAGCAGATGGCACAATGCCACACAAATCCGAAAGAACATAACCAATGCGCAATCAATCATGCATCACCCAAATACCCATCTCACGTAAATTCTGCTATAAGGCCCTAATAGAACTGCACCAGGTGTGCTTTTAACCAACGAATACAAACTCCTCGTAACATAGAAGAGTAACTCACAGATCATTTCAGAACACAAATAAGCTCAACAACAACCGAATGGAATATCCCTCAACAATAGCAGTATGGAGCCAACCAATCCGACCCGGTGTAGAATATACATCCTCATTTGGCCTACCAATGGACCCCAATTCAACTCTGGTCACCCAAAAATAGATAAATAACCCTTCAAAAGTTCACAATGACTGAGTCGTAACACATTTTATCATCTAGCTAGCTTCGGCCATGACTTCACAGTCCATAACCATGAAACAATCTGCTCTTGAGAACTCCTAGTCTCCAAATCCATAGAACACACGAATCACCATATCTGATCCCAACTCCACCGCCAGAATGTCTAACACATCTCTCATACATGA
Source organism: Nicotiana otophora (assembly GCA_000715115.1). Taxonomy (NCBI): domain Eukaryota; kingdom Viridiplantae; phylum Streptophyta; class Magnoliopsida; order Solanales; family Solanaceae; genus Nicotiana; species Nicotiana otophora. The sequence continues at coordinate 16,333 of AWOL01S0010134.1, forward strand.
TCATCCCACGAGGAATACTTCTAAAATTCTTCCGTGCCATATAGCAAAATTTGAATATCAGTAGTCGATCAACCAGGAGAATGCCTCAATACCAATGAAGTATCCATAAATCAAAACACATTGCCCCTTCTGAAATGTATACTCTCATTAGACCATACCGATTAGTAATATCATTTACATAGTCATCTGAAACCGTCCACGCTGCCTACGAATTTATGTCCTTCCCTTCAAAACTGAATTGTGACCTTGCACGTACAAATCTCAATCCCACACAATACACCGCGTCTACCATGCCATCCTACAAAGAGTACAAGAATCTCATAATCAACTCTGAGTCACAAGAAGAATACATACCCGATCAGTCAGAAACCTTCCATTTGATCCCACCCCGGAGAAAATTCCAATGCACAACATATTCCTCACGCCGGTAGGAAATATACCCCTCGAACCATGGTAAAAACCATTGAGAACTCTTCGAAACCCATTTGCACACAACCAAGCTATCAGAACCGAATCTCTTTAACTCAACTCAGCCACGCAGGTCGCCAAAACCCAAGAGCATTTCCACGAAACACCTGTGGAGGCTAGCCACATCATATGTACCCAAAGAACCGATTATATCCATTACTGTGCTAATCCAACCTACTACCACGCTGTCCTATTTCTCTAAGTCCCTTCCAAATTGCCTTCAAACTAATACTTCTCCTTGGTGGAACACCACGACCCTTAACCAAAATTCACCACACAAAAGACCTAGTATAAAACCACAATGCCCTAAGGCCCATAAGCCGCTGAATTCCCTTTTAAGTACCCCAAAAGCACCGCAACCGAGACATCCACTTCGAAAGACCTTATGTGACTTTAAAATTGTTCCTCTTCCCTTTTTCTTATACTAAAATATAAAATCCATAGTCATACAGAATTACTGCAAGTCTCGACATCGTCCAATGTAACTCTCAGTTTCTAGCTATGTACACATCTTGAAAATTCCCAATTACTACATATAAATCTTGAATCCATTAGAACCATTCTCTAGAGTCATCCACTTTTCTCAAATCTAGATTGCACCGCCCTAAATGGGCTGAAAGACACGTGCCCCATTAGCACGCAACACTCAAAAAAGTAACCCACACTCCTAAGCAACCGAGCAAATTCCTACTCTATGTACACTACATCCTTCACGAATAACCACTCAATTATTTTATGATTCCCATATACCCATAGATTGTAATACAACATGTATCCAGAAATTCCTTTACCTGAGTCATCCTCGATCTCGACCTCTGCAAGTCATAACTGATTCACCCGTATACCCCGAACCGAAACCAATACAACACATAACTGCGAAATAAAATTGTCAATAGCAAGATCTCTCACTTGGCTCAAAGACATAAATCAAAACACTCCATAATTCCCAATACCCATACTTTATTACTGCCATAATACTGCAGTCTAAACAACAAAAAATTTTCTCAAGCTCATACGACGCCAACCATTAAAATACCCCAATCGTCCTCTAAGCTCGCATTCATTCTCTTAACACTCCAATCAACTTCCTCTACCAGATTCAAATTCAAATCCTAACACATACGCCCCGTCGACAGAAAAGAAACTCTCTACTCACATCATAAGGAATACACCTACGTAGATTACTCCGCAGGGGATAACCCACCTGCTTAACCTTAGATTAGTATCTTGTTATACCCTTTAGCATTTACAATTACTATGAAATCACTTAATCTTTCTGAGTCCAACTCATTAACTAGACATGGGAATTTAATTTGCCCTAAAATTTAACAACGTGAAAGATCCTTCAAAACATTAATACTCAAGACTGTACGTCATATCTAAATGACAATCAAGCACCAAATGGCCTTTCCTTTACATTTCAAAGAAATCCTTCTCATCACATTCCAACAATCTGAACATATCTCACAGTCACATCACACTCACCACATAGTCATTCCATCACTCACCGAGCCATAAATTCAACTCGTAGAGACATTATCGGACATATGAGTCCAATTATACAAGTTACCACTGAAGCTACCGAGCTCAAGCTGTGGTCTAACCATGGCCTCAAGTCCTCTAGACTGGCCCTTCACCAAAACACAGAATACACATCTCGAACCTTGTTCATTGAATCACAAGCCGCCGGTGCATAACCGATATCAAGCGCTCACATGCGCATACGAATGCGTGGAAGGAATTCAAAGAGTTATGCTTCAAGCAAAATCAATGTCGCACGATAAGGAAAGAAAGATGGGAAGTATATCCTAAATACCCTGTAGCCTCTAGAAGATAGGTATGGACGTCATCATACCGATCCGCAAGACTCTACTAGACATTTGCTCATGACTTGTAGAACCTATAAACCTAGAGCTTTGATACCACCTTGTCACGACCCAAAATCCAACTAGTCGTGATGGAACCTAACCAAACCCGCTAGGTAAGCCAGTTAACCACTAACCAATTCCAATAACAATCAATAAAACAATTAAGTAAATAAATTATCTGAATCTGATACATTCCCCAAGAACTGGTAGTACAAATCATGAGCTTCTAAGAATAGAGTTTACAAAGCTGAAATGAAATAATTATATCCTCTGTTTGAAAAGTACATAAACAGAATTTTTGTAGATCTAAGGCTACCACGAACAAGAGGTAGCTACATCCGGGATGTAGGTACATCTTTAAATCCAGCTCCCATCGAATACAACAACATCAACAGCCAACATCTGCACGCAAGGTGCAGAAGTGTAGTATGAGTACAACCGACCCCATGTACTCAATAAGTAACAAACCTAACCTTAGGTCGAAAGTAGTGACGAGCTAACAAAAAGGTCGGGTCTAACACCAATATTTCACAACAGTCCATAACAACATAGTACAAGTAACAAAAGAAGTATCTCAAAATAAAAAGCTCAGTCCATTCATAGTTCCATAAAAATAGGCATTTCTTTTCAAGTACCTCAGTGAAAATCCAAATCTTTTACCGAAAAAGCAAAATTACGAGTAAGTTTGAAAACTGTGATTTTTCCCAACACTCCTTTCAACAAATAGTAAGATGTTTCATTTTCAGATAGCATGAGGAAAGTACTTCTCTATGCCTGTATGTCAAGATACAGGTAAAATCATAAATGTCCCCAAAACCGGGTAGCAGAAGGAAATGCACCTCTATGCATGTATCTCAAGTACGCATGTCAAATGCAATGCATCTCGATGATGAGCTCATGTACTCACACTCTCAGTGTACTCAATCTCACTGTCTCGCATTCTCTCTCACTATGCTCAGCACACTCAATCACTCAGCAGTATACAATACCGCTGTAGCATGCAGCCCGATCCATATATAACCATACGGCTCGTTGCGGCGTGCAACCCGATCCACATCTTACTATTTGTTGAAAGGAGTGTTGGGGCGCTCACTGGGGGTGTGCAGACTCCGAAGGGGATCCTTTCAGTCCAAGCGCTATATCGCTGTGGCGTGCAGCCCGATCCATATAAAATGTAATCCATAAAACATGCTGCGGCATGCAGCCCGATCCCAAAATATCAATATAACATGTTGCGGCGTGCAGCCCGATCCCAAAATATCAATATAACATGTTGTGGCGTGCAACCCTATCTCAAAATATCAATCTCACTCAGGCCCTCAGCCTCACTCAGTCATCACTCTCCATTATCACTCACGGGCTCACAATGCCATGACACTAGCCCGACAACAATGATATGATGTATTAATAAATAACTAAGACTGAGATATTATATAAATGCATGAATATGACTGAGTACGAAATATCAATGAAATCAGTAAAATACAGCAAGAAACGACTACTATGGATCCTAGCAATATCGTCATAAAGCCTAAACATGGTATCTAGAATGGTTGACAACTCAATTACTTTATCACATTGTGAAAACACGGACATTAACAAAGTAGGACCACTATACAGTGCCATGGAAACAACAGAGTCCCAATTCACATGGTGCACACCCACACGCTCGTCACCTAGCATGCGCGTCACCTCAACACAAATCACATAACATGTATTTCGGGTTTTCATACCCTCAGCTCAAAGATTAGAAGAGTTACTTACATCGAACAAGCCAATACCAATGCCGAGCAAGTCAAGCGATGCTCCAAAGATGCCATCACGCGTGTAGCGACCTCCAAACGACTCAAAACTAGCTAGAAGTAGCTAAAATACATCAAATAAATCCCAAGGAAACAACCCCGATAGAAAAATATCAAATCTTGAATCGAAATCCCAAATATCGTCCAAACACCTAACCTGGGCCCGCACCTCGGATCCGACAAAATTTACAAAATCCGACAACGCATTCAATTACGAGTCCAACCACACTAGTTTCACTCAAATCCGACTTCAATATGATGTTCAAAACTCAAATATTCATATTATGAAACTTTAGGCCAAAACCCCCAATTTCCTCTTTAAATTTCACAATCCAATTACCAAACACGAAGATAGATTCATGAAATATAACCAAAACCTAGTAGAGAATACTTACCCCAATCCTTGTGATGCAAATTGCTCCAAGAATCGCCTCAATCCGAGTCCCTCATCTCAAAATATGGAGAAAGACCAAAACCCTCGATTCGATAGCCTCTGCCCAGCACTTTCTTCATTTGCGTACAAATAGTCGCATCTGCGGTAACTGTTTCGCTTCTGCGACCATAACTAACCAGCTGGCCCCTCACACCTGCGGAACAATTTTCGCTTCTGCGCACTCGCAGGTGCGACTCCTCCTCCGCATCTGCGATGACCTCTAGCCAAGCCTGCTACGTTTCTGTGGCCAATTGTCCGCATCTGCGGACTCATATCTGCGCCCATTCTTCCGCAGATGTGGAATCACCAGAACCAGAAATCTTTAGCAATGCAACATGAAATGAATATGATCCGAACCTCATTTGAAACTCACCCGAGCCCCTCAGGACCCTATCCGAATATACCAACAAGTTCCATAACACAGTGCAGACCTACTTGATGCCTCAAAACACACATAACAACATCAAAACGACGAATCACACCTCAAATCAAAATTTATTAACTTTGGACTTTCAAATTCAATAACTCGTGCCGAAACATAGCAAACCAATCTGGAATGACTTTACATTTTGCACACAAGTTATGAATGACATAACAGAGCTATTCCATTTTCCACAATTGGATTCCGACCCCGATATCAAAAAGTAAACCCCTGGTCAAACTTTCCAAAAATTTAACTTTTGTCATTTCAAGCCAAATTCCACTACAGCCCTCAGAATCATAATCCGGACGCGCTCCTAAGTCCAAAATACCCAACGGAGCAAACGGAACCATCAAAACTCCGTTCCGAGGTCAAATTCACAAAAAGTCAAACTTGGTCAACTCTCCCAATTTAAAGCTTCGACAATAAAATTCATTCTTCCAATTCGATTACGAATAACTTGAAAATTAAAACCGACAATTCACATAAGTCATAATGCATCATACGAAGATACTCATACCCGTAAACTACCGAGCGAAGTGCAAATGCTCAAAACGACTGGTTGGGTCATTACAGGGAGAATCTATGCTATTCAGGATGAATCACAACTTTCCCCAATATCTAAGAAACAAGGTGAAAAAGTATAGAACCTAACAAGGAATAACTATATATCTACTAGTTAGGTACGGGAGAAAGGCCTTAGCTCTTGGAAAGATTCTGATAGTCCATGCGTGTGAACTCATCATTCATCTCATCAAAGGCATGACAGATTCAATAAACACTCATGGATAAATAGTTGCAACAATTATATTTCATTTCTTTTTACAGTATTAGATTGTGGTTCTTTACAATCAAGGAAGAGAATGTTTTATGCTCTCTATCCCTTTTCCTAATAAACTACTTTTTTACATTCGTGTTTGCTTATTTCTTTTTTCTCGCAATCTACCATAGATTACGTTTGAGAGTAGTGTGATTGGTGACTATCAAGCACGGTTAGGAGAGGACTTTTAGTATGTAAATTGCATTCAAAATGAACTTCACCCCCTCTACTGCTGATACCCAATTTTGCCTCATATTCTTATAAATATCTTATATACTTTCAAAATATTATTTTGCATTATTACCTAATTTACAAGGGTCATATAAGTATTTCTATAATTTTCCATAATTTTTAAAGCTTTAAAATTGATTTTTTTGCATTTAAATTGTTCAAATATTTATTAATTACCCTTTTAAATTACTTTGTATTGACCTAATCATTAAAATTCATTATTTACATCTACATATTTATTTTATAATATTTTAATTCATTTCATATAGTTATCTTTATATTTTTGAGCTATTTACATAATTTTGCAATAATAGCCTATATTCTATGCATAATTACATTTATTACATTATTTACACCAAAATAGCAGTTTATATTTTTATAACGTTAAGCTATTATTTTTAATTATTTTACTGCATAAGTAATATTGTATTATTTATAAATTACTTTTTATAAATTAGTTTAAACAATTTTCGTGTATCTAATTTTATAGCCCAATATAGGGATAATTTTCGGACCAGACTAGGCCGAAACACTTAGCCCATTTAATTTTCACTCTTCAGCAGCCCAAACTAAACAATCCAATTGACTTAACCTGGTCGTAACCCATCTCCTTGACTCGCCCCAACTTCTTTTAATCATGGTCGTTGATCTATTAAGATCAACGGCCCACAATAAACCAACCCTTTTCCTTATATCCCCACAAACAAACTCTAGAGACCATTCTCCCAAACCGGTCGCCTTTGAATTCTCTCATATCTCCACTCCCACACTAAACCCTAGTTGCTTCCTCCCAAATCCCCTCAAAACCCGGCTAAATCATGAAATTCTTTCACTATCTACTTACCTTTTTTTGCACTATCCCGTTATCATTTATACACTCATGGTATTACTTAGTACTTGCCTACTTTTGGCAAGTATTACCTCTTGAAATCGAGTGCAATCGTCCTCAACCTACAAGATTCAGACGAATCCGTCTGTATACACTCTCAACAAGGCCGTATGGGTCTGATTCACCAGATTCATGGCTAATTTTTTACAACTTGTCAAACTAGGGTTTGTCCGATTTTTACCTATTCTGATTCGGAATAGGCTATGCATGTAATTTTTCTTTTTCCCTGCTTGAACTTGATTAATTTTCTTTCCTTGTTTGTCTGCTTAATCGACTACTATATAAACTCCTCCCCTAATTCCCTTTAAACAGACCTTAACAATCACTATTATTCTCCCACTCTCACTCATTATATTCTTAAACTTGAGACCTTGGCTGGCTGAAAGCCAAGGCCATTAGAATTTGACTGTCTTCTCTTCTCAGTGCGAACCCAAACTCCCTCCGTATAACGTCGTGATGGCACCTAGTCTCTACGACTAAGTAAGCCTAACAAATTGCGAACAATAACAAAAATGAAAGAAAAATTTGGCGACTAACAGCAGTGGATAACTAAATAACTAGTAACAATGCCGCTCGACATGTACGATAACCAATACTGTATAAATACATAGTCTTTCCAAAACCCGAAACATCATCAATCACAAGATACAGGAGGAAAACTAGTATCTCTATACACTAGAGTCTATTAAAAGAAGTATAGAAGGTAATTGACATAGGGGAGAATAGAATGGGACTCCGAGGTCTACGGACGTGGAAGATGTACCTTGAAGTCTCCGTACAGCAGCAAACACTCTCAGCTAATAGAGGGGCTGATAAGAAGTGCCTGGATCTGCACACAAAACATGTGCAGAAGAGTAGCATGAGTACACCACAATGATACCCAGTAAGTGTCAAGCCTACCCTCGGTCGAGTAGTGATGAGGTCAGGTCAGGCCCACTGGTATATAATAAATAAAGCAGGAGAATATACAGTATAATAAATGACTAGAATTTAACAAAAGGAAACACATCAAGGAAACAGTACAACACACAGGGGTAAATAACAGGGGATCTCCCGAGATACCGTCTCGTAGTCCCAAAATAAATATGCAGGAAGAATTCCCAAGGTACTGCCTTGTCATAACCCAAACTCCCTCCGTATAACATCATGACGGCACCTAGTCTCTACGACTAGGTAAGCCTAACAAATTGCGGAAAATAACAAAAACGAAAGTACAACTTGGCAACTAACAATAGTGGATAACTAAATAACTAGTAACAATGCCACTCGACATGTACGATAACCAATTACTTTATAAATACACAGTCTTTCCAAAACCCGAAACATCATAAGTCACAAGCTACAAGAGGAAAACTAGTATTTCTATAGACCAGAGTTTAATAAAAGAAGTATAGAAGGTAATTGACATAGGGGAGAATAGAAGGGGACTCCAAGGTCTGCGGACGTAGCAGATATACCTTGAAGTCTCCATACAGCAGCAAACACTCTCAGCTAATAGCGAGACTGATAAGAAGTACTTCGATCTGCACACAAAACATATGCAGAAGAGTAGCACGAGTATACCACAACGGTACCCAGTAAGTGCCAAGCCTAACCTCGGTCGAGTAGTGACGAGGTCAGGTCAGGCCCACTGGTATATAATAAATAAATCAGGAGAATATGCAGTATAATAAAAGACTAAAATTTAACAAAAGGAAACACAACAAGGAAACAGTATAACACATAGGGGTAAACAGCAGGGGATCTCCCGAGATACCGTCTCGTAGTCCCAAAATAAATATGCAGGGAGAACTCCCAAGGTACCGCCTTGTTACAACCCAAACTCTATCCGTATAACGTCATGACGGCACCTAGTCTCTATGACTAGGTAAGCCTAACAAATTGCGAAAAATGACAAAAATGAAAGTAAAACTTTGCGACTAACAATAGTGGATAACTAAATAACTAGTAACAATGCCACTCGTCATGAACGATAACCAATACTCTATAAATACACAGTCTTCCCAAAACCTGGAACATAATAAGTCATAAGCTATAAGAGGAAAACTAGTATCTCTATACACTAGAGTCTAATAAAAGAAGTACAGAAGGTAATTGACATAGGGGAGAATAGAAGGGGACTCTGAGGTCTGCAGACACAACAGATGTACCTTGAAGTGTCCGTACAACAGCAAACACTCTCAGCTAATAGCAGGGCTGATAAGAAGTACCTGAATCCGCACACAAAACATGTGCAGAAGAGTAGCATGAGTACACCACAATGGTACCCAGTAAGTGCCAAGCCTAACCTTGATCGAGTAGTGATGAGGTCAGGTCAGGCCCACTAGTATATAATAAATAAAGCAGGAGAATATACAGCATAATAAAAAACTAGAATTTAACAAAAGGAAACACAAGAAGGCAAACAGTACAACACACAGGGGTAAACAACAGGGGATCTCCCGAGATACCATCTCGTAGTCCCAAAATAAATATGCAGAGAGAACTCCCGAGGTACCGCCTCGTATACTCAAAAGTAAATATATAGGGAGAACTCCCGAGGTATCGCCTTGTAGTCTCAAAAGTAAATGCGCAGGGAGAAATCCCGAGGAACCACCCCGTAGTCTCAAAAGTAAATATACAGGGAGAACTCCCGAGGTACCGCCCCGTAGTCTCAAAAGTAAACATGCAGGGAGAACTCCCGAGGAACCGCCTCGTAGTCTCAAAAGTAAATATACAGGGAGAACTCTTGAGGTACCGCCTCTTAGTCTCAAAAGTTAACACAGCTCAACCGATAAATACTAGTTAACAATAAGAATGCTACAGTTATACTGATAAAAAACTAGGGAAAAGCAGAAAATCAAAAAGGCATGCTTCACAGAGTTCAAATAAACAGTTAAAGCATGTAAACATGCGATATTAGACAAAACAGGATAACTACACATATTAGAATAGCTCTATTAATATGAAAACAAACTAATACTCATTTAAACGGTATAACTCAAGTTAAAGGAAAAACAAGTTGCTACTCAGTAAAATAAATCGGGTTTTACAATAAATAGCTCGTGTACGTACTCGTCACCTCACGTACACGGCGCTCACATATGACAACAGTACCAAATCCTAAGAGAATTTTCCCCACACAAGGTTAGGCAAGCCACTTACCTCGAACCAAGCTCAATCAATCGGTAACAATGCCTTTTCTACGAATATACGACTCTGAATGGCCCAAATCTAGCCAAAATAAATTACATACCATAAATAAAACTATAAGAAAATAATCTAATTAATGAAATCAAAGCTAAAGCAAGAAATTAGAAAATCGCCCCAAAAGGCCTCCTGGGCCCACATCTCGGAATCGGGTAAAAGTCATAATATATGAACACCCATTCACTCACGAGTCCAACCCTACAAGAATTACTCGCATCCGGCCTCAAAATTTGCACACAAGTCATAATTGACATTACGGACCTACTCCAACTTTCGGAATCGGAATCCGACTCCGATATCAAAAAGTCCACTACTGGTCAAAATCTCCAAAAATTCGACTTTTGCCAATTCAAACCTAAATCAGCTACGGACCTCCAATTCACAATCTGTACACGCTCCTAAGTCCATAATCACCCAATGAGCTAACGGAACCGACATAACTCTATTCCGGAGTCGTCTTCACATAGTTCCAACTACAGTCAAAATCCTAAGACTTAAGCTTCCGTTTAGGGACTAAGTACCCCAATTCACTCTAAAACCACAACAACAACCTCCTGATAAGTCACATAAGCAGAAAAAGATACGGGAAAATCAGTAAGCATGGGATCGGGGCTATAATATTCAAAACGACCGGCTAGGTCGTTACAAAAACAGAATGGTAGGGAAATTAATAAAAAAAAGGGGCTGGGGTATTCTAATGCTTGCATAAAAGGGTAGAAACCATACCTATAAGGTCTATGTTTTATTACGTTCAGCATACCTTACTTGTAATTTCGTTTAGTGTGTTGCACACTAATAGGATACATGCCTATTGAAATCACGCACACACGTCACTACTTGTCAAAATATGTTGGCTCAAGTAATTGCTACACTTGTTTCCATGTTTACTGCTTAACGATTTAGATAGCATGCCTATGGGATACGATAATACATGCCTTCACAAATCTAGATATCATGACTATAAGGTTTTAATAATTGATCAGCTGCTTTGTGTTACTTTTATACTACCTCACTTAGATGACATGCCTATAGAGATAAAGTGTTATAAAACCAATTCTAATTGTCATCCTGCCTATAGGATGTTATCATTCGCATAAGAAACTGTTCCTCGACGCTGCTAATCCTGTGTTTTCAAGCGACTTCACTGTCTTATTATGCAACTATTAGCAATCCTGCCTATAGGACACTGTCATCTGTCTTAAGAAGCATGTCCATAAAATCAGCACTGGTAATTGGGAGTTATGGGATTGTTTCACTACCTTATTACACAAACAATTAGAAATCATTCCTATAGGACTTGTAACGCTTTAATCTGCCTATGCATTCATCTAGAGCTACAATCTGTTTGTGTGCCTTTGTTGTTATGTGTGGAGGCTAACATGAGCCACTTGTTCCTATTATGTGCAATCCTATTTGTTTTTGAATGTGTAATTAGTGTTACCATTTTGAGAAACCTAAGTAAAGTCTAGAACCACCTAATAGTATGTCCAAAGCCTCCTGGATCACATGCATGGGATGGCTAGTACACGCATAGGATATGGTTTAGAATTGAATTAGAGCGCCTTTAAGTAACAACTTCGACATAGTAATTGGGTAGCAGGAGATGATAGTCTGTGCCCGCTGAATAATACGAACAACCCCTACCTCAAGAGAGTTGCAGAGTATTATTTATGTTGTACGAGGTGATCCTTTAGGCTAAGAAACTTAGGACCCCCTTTCTTTATATGCTTGTTGTTCACATTTAGTCATTAGTCATAGATCAACGCAATTGTACTCCTTGTGATTTTTCAAAGACTTGTATCAATTAGTCATATAATTCATTCTTATGTTATAATAGCGCTTTCAACTTCTACATCTTTCTGTGATTATTTAATCACCTAGTTTAATTATGTAATCCACATAGTTTAAACTTCGGCCGGGAACCACAGTTGTGGACCTCGAAGAGTGCCTAACACCTTCTCTTTGAGGTAATTTGAGCCCTTACCCGATCTTTGGTGGCATTGATTAGTCAAACAAAGTTATTTGCAAATAGGTGCCCTAATGCACCTTAAAAATCGTTAGGTGGCGACTCTTCTCTTTTAATACCCATTTATAAAAGTTTGTTGTCACACATCGAAACCCTTTTTGCGCGAGAAAACGGGGTGCGACAACATGGCGACTCTACTAGGGATTTACACTTAGGCTCTTACCATAACGAAATTGACTTATGTGGATTATTTCCCTTATTTTTCTATATTTGTCTAAATTTCTATGACATGCACATCCCTTCCCTTATTTTCCTTTATTTGTATAAATTGCTATGACATGAACATCCCTTCCCTTATTTTTCTTTATTTGTCTAAATTGCTATGACATGAATATACCCTCCATACTTCCCTTTATTGCTATGCATGTACGTCATATCCTCGTTTCTTTTATCTTATCTAAGATTGCTATGTCATGACTCTCCCGCCCCTATTTCCCTACTTGCTTCATTATATTCTCGCATGTTTTCATGAGTTAAACTGACTTTTCTTTTTGTCTTTCTTTTATTTTCTCTTTTGCTCCTACTCCTGTTCATCTTTATCATATTATTTACTGTTTTTATGCACTTTTATCATGCAAATACTTGGCAATGTGTTACTATTTCTGCATAAAGCATGCTTCACATCATACTCCACTCGTGCTTATTATCAACGTAGTGGCGCTTGATGAGTGTCCGCACTTTCTTGAAATTACCCTTTTAAGTTAGAAAGGCTTATTTACGGTAGATTAGTCGATCAGCGGTGCAGTCGATGGTCCCGTACCTTTCCTTCTCAAGTTGTCCACTTGAGAGTATCAATCTAGACCTTTCTAGAAACCTCACTCTAATTTGAAATGTACATGCGTCATGCTAAATCTAGTATGGATTGAGACGTCATTGATGTATCAACTCGCTTAAGATGAACCTTGTCCAAAGTCCGACGGGATTTCCATAACCCCAAAAGGACACCATCATATTATATGCATACTTGGAGAAACCGTGCCAACATGTTGATCATTATTGCGTAAGTAGTCGAATCTAGAGGGGGAAAGGGCTAACCTTTGTTTGTTTGTAGAAAATGAAGCACGAAATTTCCAGGTTTGGTATGGTCCAAAATATCCCGCCTTTGCTAATTGACTGATGGAAAGACCTTGCACCTTGTGATAGAAATCATGTGAGGAGAGTACTTGGTGACCTGCCATCTTTGATGAACATTCGACCAAATAGGGAACTGATTGAGGCCGCTACCATGTTCTAGGATGCGAAAAGAGCTGTTTTTCGATATGGCAATATAGAAATGACTCCTCTCCTGGAAGAAATAGAGGGTTTAGCCATGTTACCATGGGATAGTCCAGGATTACTGGTACCCGAAAATCACACTCCACGTAGTTTTCTGAAAATGTTAGGTTTTAAGAAGAATGATGAACAGCTCTGTCTGAAGAAATCATACATCTCTTTTGAGTTTCTCTATGAGCGTTATGGGCATAGCAAATCATATTGCCTTTATCATGATGAGTTAGCCATTACCTCTTTGGGATGGGTGCATCGCCGGGTTTATGTTTTCATTGTCTGCTTCTTGGGATTGTTGATCTTTCCAATGCAAGGAGGAAGGGTTCATACTCGCTTAGCCATGGTCGCCAAGACCTTAATGGATGGCATCAAAGGAAAAACTTATACTATCATCCCAATGATCTTAGCTGAGATGTACCGTGCTCTGGATCGGTGCAAGCATGGGTTTGAACACTTTGAGGGTTGTAATCCATTGCTACAAGTTTGGCTACTGGAGCACTTTCAGAGGGGTGAGTATCTCCAACAGCTTCTGTGAAGGCCACTGAATGACTACCTAGCCAATCATCACCCAAAGAAAATGACGTTTATTCTAGACAGGTTTGCAAAGCCTAAAAATGTTGTAGGTTGGGTGCGTTTCTTCAGCAATCTGACAAACGAGCAAGTGCATTGGATGTTTGAATGGTTTTCTAGTAGTGAGTTCATCATTAGATCAAAAAGAACTACTCACTTGGTACTGATCAGGTTGCGAGGCATCTACCTTTACTCTCCTATAAGGCTAATGAGGCAAGCTGGAAGGAAACAAGTCATACCTCAGGTTTCCAACATGGTTCAGTATAAGGCAGATCTCAAGGAAGATGTCATTCCATTCAAGTTCAAAACGCAACACATGTGGAACCAAAATATGATCGTGGAAGGAGAAACTATTGAGCCGGACAGGTATCACACCGACCATATGTACTACCATCTATCATGGCTGGAAGACGACATAACTAGGGACGTCAAACTAGGAGTCAATCTGAAGGATAGAATCATAGATAAGGTGGTTGAGGCACATGTGAAGTACAAGAGGCTACGCAAAAGAGTGTTTGAGTCCGAAGCTAAGCATCTAGAACAACATAAAGTGAACATGGAGGCGATAAGAGAATGGAAAGAAATTGCCACTAAGTCAACAGAGAGCTTGGAATACTTTGAGCAAGGATTGATTGAGCTAGAAGGGAAGATAAAGAAGAAACTTTGGGATTGTCAAGGCATGGGCGGCGATGAAGGGGGGAAGTTGGAAAAGGTTTATTTGCTACTGAACATACACGATCTGGGAAACATGGTTGATGGGGGTCAAGAGAGCCAAGCATGGAGAAGGTCCTTAAGGGACCAAGTAGATTATAAGATGATATTCTTTACTACTTTCTAGTTTAGATTAGATTTCGATGTAATAAGTCTTAATACCATTAGTGATTTTATTATTACTATTGTCGATTTAGTAAAATATTATTTTGGCTTATTTTCGCACTAATGAAAGGAAGCAAACGTTGGTATCAATTTTCTCCAAGTATATGTGTTGCTTAGGCCTGCCTTAAGCATATTGATGTCCCCAAATTAGGACGTGAATTATTGCATGACTTTTGTGATACATGTTTAAATATTGCAAGCACTCTTTTACTTCGCTTTACTGACTTGGTTACCTTTTATTTTTATTTCTTTTATTTATTCACATTCCCTGGCATCATCAACATACCACACTTGATCTAGAGGTCCTCCACCCCCTCCTCCACCTAGCGACCCAAAAAGCAAAGGCAAGGGCAAAGGCAAAGGGAAGATGGATGATTTAAGTGGTATCCAGAAAGATAATGCTACTGCGGCAGAAAATATTGAAACTTTAGATGGTAGAGGCACTCCAGGACAAAATGAGTTGGTCTTACGTTTGGAGCAGAAAATCTTGGAGCTACAGGGTGAGCTTGAACAAGTCCAAAGTCTGGCAAACCTTTCCCTTACTCTAAATGTTCCCGACATCAACCATCAAAACCCAACCACTCAAAACCAAACACCACCACAAAACACACAAAACCAGAATCCACCACCTATAGCTCCGAATCCTCCCGCACCGCACCAGTATCATAATCTCGCGCCTCCCCAAAATATTAACCCACCACCAGTGCAAACCCCTCAACAACACCACCATCACCCAACTCAATACCCGCAAACCACTACTTATCACACTCCCCAAAATGCACCACAACCTACTCTCGATCCCCAAAACTCAACTAACGATCACCCATATACCCAAGTACCAGGAACGCATTAAAGCAATCTGATATACGTGGAAACCTTACCCCATACCCTGCAGCAAACCCTATACATACCTGATCCGACTGAGAAGGACCTGCTCATTCGAATAATGGCAGAGGAACTCAAGAAACTGACAGGGAGAGTCCAGAGTGTTGAAGGTGGTAAAGGCATTGAAGGTTTAAACTATGAAGATTTGTGTATTCAGCCAGATGTAGAACTACCGGAAGGTTACAAGCCTCCCAAATTCGAGATGTTCGATGGCACCAGTGATCCGAAGGTGCATCCGAGAACCTACTATGACAAACTCGTATGAGTGGGTAAGAATAAATAAATCCGCATGAAACTGTTCATGCAAATCCCTATAGGAGATGCTTTGTCTTGGTATATCAGTCAAAACCCGAAAAAGTGGGCAAATTAGGTAAGTATGGCGTAAGATTTCATGGATAGATTTAGGCTCATTATAGAGAATGAGCTAGACATTTTCTATATTCAAAACCTCAAGAACAAGCCGATAGAAACCTTCCACAAGTATGCTACTTGTTGGAGATCATAGGCCGCAAAGGTAAGGCCAGCACTTGAGGAAGAACAAATGAACAAGTTCTTTGTTAGAGCTCAAGATCCGCAATATTATGAAAGGTTGATGGTCATCGAGAATCACAAGTTCTCAAACATCATCAAGTTAGGGGAAACAATAGAAGAAGGAATCAAGAATGGGATGGTGACTAATTTCGAGGCGTTGCAAGCCACAAAAAAAGCCTTACAATCAGGAGGTATCTCAAAGAAGAAAGAAGTGGGTTCTATGATGGTAGCGCAGGGCCCTAAGTCTCCCCTCACATACCAAACACCTCAACCCACATACCAACCCTCACCCCCAAAATACCAATACCCTGCCACCACCTACCATACCTATAATACTCAACCTATATATTACCATTCAAAGCCACGCCCAAATTTCGACCGCAGAACTCCCAAACAATACACCCCAATTGGTGAACCCATAGCCCAACTGTATGAGAGACTAAAGGTCGCTAGTTACTCACCCCTATTCTTGTTGTTACGGTCGAGAACTCTTCCTAGTGAATTAACCCTAACAAAACTTATTCCTATCACTCAGGAATGAAGGGTCATACCATTGAGGAGTGCCGCATGTTGAAAGACAAGATTCAGACACTAATCGATACTAAGGTTATACAAGCAAAGGAAGTCGCACCGAATGTCCATAATAACCCTCTCCCGAATCATAGGAGTGAGGGAGTGAACGTGATGGAAACTGACGAGGAATGGGATCAGGAAGGATCCATCAGACTTATTCTAGAGGGAGATACTCCTTAAACATCTCCAGTCATCCTCACACCAATTGTGATGCAAAATCAAGCCTCGTTTGAGGTCGAGGTAGCTACACCTTTCACTATGATGGTAGCTCCCACACCATCGTATAAGTCTGATACTGTCCCATGAGATTATGTTGCGGAAGCAAGAAGAAGGGAAAAGCCAAGATGGAAGAGATAGGTGCCGCGCAAGGTATGACTAGAACCAGCAGAGTTTACACACCTGAGAATCTGGGAGGAACGAGCAAAGAAGCATCTAAGCTGCCTGTTGTTGAGATAGGCATTGATGATCTTTGGAGGAAGATACAAGCAAGGGAATACTCTATTGTTGACCACTTAAACAAGACTCTCGTCCAGATATCCATTTTATCACTATTGCAAAATTCAGACACACACAAGAATGCCTTGATAGAAGTGTTAAGTGAAGCTTATGTACCAGCCGACATCACTAGTGGAGAGATAGCTAATATGGTCGGACAGGTACTGGAGAGTCACAAAATTACATTCCACGAAGATGAGTTACCACCAGAAGGGTTGAGTCACAAAAAGCATTGCATATCATAGTGCAATTTGAGGAAAAGTTCATTGCCAGGGTCCTGATAGATGGAGGTTTAAGCCTGGAGATATGCCTATTGACCACTCTGAAAAGATTAGGTAAAGTCATGCATGAGATATGGATGAGAAGCATGAATGTGAAGGCGTTTAATGGATATTAGGGAGCCACTATCGGGGAAATCAACCTTGATCTACAAATGGGCCCAACTTGGTTTGATGTAGACTTCCAAGTGCTAGATATATCTACTACTTAAAACCTGTTGTTGGGACAACCATGGATACATGAAGTTGAGGCAGTGGTTTCTACTCTGCACCAGGTTGTGAAGTTTGAGTGGAATCATCAGGAAGTGATCATTCATGGAGACGAAAGGAACCCTATCTACACCAACAAGATCGTTCCAGTTATCGAAAATAGGAGAAAATTAGGCGGAGAAACATATCACCGCATTGAGCGGGTGAATGCAATTAAAAAGGATCGATGGTGGAGCAATAAGATAGAAAACATATTATTGATATGGACGGGATATGAACAAGGCAATGGTCTTGGCCGAAAGCTTCAAGGGATCACAAATCCCATACAACCACAGTATCATGGCATGACCTTTGGACTCAGGTATGAATATACGGTGCAAGAACATCAGGATTGGATACCACCATGGCGCGCCAATTACTATCAATATAGAGTAATGGTTCTAAATTTATATGGAAAACAAAATTGATAATATGGGATAAAGCACTTATGGCTAAGTGTCAAATGATCGAAATAATTGCCCAGAGTTCTAGAGATATATTGGATATTAATGAACTGCTTGGTAAAAAGTTAATGGTTTGGGAGGTAATTTCTATCAAGTACTACCCGTAGTTTCAAAATCGACAAAAGCAGAGACTGTAAAAGCTAGCTTTCCAAAGTTATACTTCTGGCCTCAAATGAAAAATATTCAACTAACAAGAAATATAAATGTAAGTCCCCATAATATTTTTGCCAAGGAAATTAAGGTTTTGTGGTAACGAATTAGGCTTATGTGTTTGAGGTTGAATAATGAACTGAGGAGTAAAGGAAAATTTTGGTAGAAAAATGCGCTTCTGCTGTCTTTTGAATTTTTGGTGATGTCTTTTGGGTTAACAAATGCCCCAACAACTTTCATGGATCTTATGAATCGAGTCTTCAATCCTTTTCTCGACTCCTTTGTGATAGTGTTCATTGACGATATTCTTGTATATTCACGAAGTCGAGAGGACCATGGTGATCATCTCAGGGTCGTTCTACAAACCCTATATCAACACGAGTTATATGCAAAGTTTTCAAAGTGTGAGTTTTGGCTTAAATCTGTCACATTCTTGGGTCATGTCGTCTCTAGTGAAGGAATTAAGGTTTATCATCAGAAAATTGCAGCTGTGAAGAATTGGACAAGGCCTACAACTCCAACAGAGATTCGCAGTTTCTTAGGCTTAGCTAGTTATTATAGAAAGTTTGTGGAGGGGTTTTCTACTCTTGCCTCTCCGTTGACTAAATTGACGCAGAAGGCAATTAAGTTCCAATGGTCAGATGCTTGTGAAAGGAGATTTTAGGAGTTGAAATTGAGATTGACTACGGCACCAGTGTTGACTCTACCAGACGGTACAAATGGGTTTGTAGTATATCGTGATGCTTCGAAAATCGGACTTGGGTATGTATTAATGCAATATGGCAAGGTGATAGCTTATGCTTCTAGGCAACTCAAGAATCATGAAAAGAACTATCCAACATATGACTTAGAACTTGCGGCGGTGGTATTTGCATTGAAAATTTGGCGTCATTATTTATATGGGGTCCATGTGGATATATTCACGGATCACAAGAGTCTTCAATGTATTTTCAAGCAGAAGGAATTGAATCTGAGGCAAAGAAGATGGCTGAAGTTATTCAAGGACTATGACATTTATATTGTATATCATCCGGGGAAGGCTAATGTTGTGGCAGATGCTCTTAGCCGGAAGTCTATGGGTAGTTTAGCACACTTGGAGGCATACCAAAGGCCATTGGCCAAGGAAGTTCATCAATTGGCTAATTTGTGAGTTCGTCTAATGGACTCTAGTGAAGGAGGGGTGATTATACAAAATAGGGCTGAATCATCACTTGTTGTGGAAGTCAAGGAGAAACAATACAGCGATCCATTGTCGGCACAACTGAAAGAGGGGATTCATAAACATAAGACCATGGCCTTTTCTCTTGGCATGGGTGATGGTACACTAAGGTACCAAGGGCGTCTATATGTTCCAAATGTAGATGTTCTTAGGGAGAGAATCATGACTGAGGCTGACATTTCTAGGTAATCCGTGCACCCGGGCTCTACAAAAATGTATCATGATCTCAAGGAAGTCTATTGGTGGAATGATATGAAGAGAAATGTAGCGGACTTTGTGGCGAGATGTCCAAATTGTCAGCAAGTGAAGGCTGAACACCAATGGCCCGGTGGGTTGGCACAGAACATAGAAATTCCAATATAGAAGTAGGAAATTATGAATATGGACTTTGTGGTAGGACTACCGCGCACACCGCACAAGTTTGACTCAATTTGGGTGATTGTGGATCGACTCACGAAGTCAACACACTTTTTACCGGTTAAGGCTACCGACACATCGGAACAGTATGCTCAGTTGTATATCAAAGAAGGTTGCATGGAACTATAATTTCCATTATATCTGATCGGGGAGCATAATTCACTGCTAATATTTGGAAGAAATTTCAGCAAGGTTTGGGTACTCAGGTGAATCTTAGTACAGCCTTTCACACGCAGACTGACGGACAGGCAGATCGGACTATTTAGACGCTCGAGGATATGTTGAGTGCTTGTGTTCTTGACTTCAAGGGTAGCTGGTATGATCATCTTACACTCATAGAAGTTTCCTACAACAATAGTTATCATGCTAGCATTCAGATGGCACCGTTCGAGGCTTTATATGGAAAGAGATGTAGATCTCCCATTGGATGGTTCGATATGGGGAAGCATAGTTGATAGGGCCAGACCTCGTGCATCAGGCTATGAAAAAAGTTAAGATCATTAAAGAGCGGTTGAAGACTGCCCAGAGTCGTCAGAAGTCCTATTCGGATGTTCGTCGTAGGTATTTGGAGTTCAAAGAAGATGATTGGGTATTCTTGAAAGTTTCCCCCGTGAAAGGTGTAATGCGGTTTGGTAAGAAAGGAAAATTGAGTCGGAGGTATGTCAGACCGTACAGAATCATTTAGAGGATCGGTGAGGTAGCGTACAAGCTTGAGCTACCACCCTAGATGTCATTAGTCCACCCGGTGTTTCATGTGTCTATGTTGAAGAAAGTAGTTGGAGACTCGATACTCATTATTCTAGTTGAGACTATTGAGGTTAATAAGGAATTGACTTATGAAGAGGCTCCAATTTCTATTATTGATCGGCAAGTCCGAAAGTTTAGAAATAAATAAGTTGCATCTGTGAAAGTGCTATGGCGAAACCAACAGGTTGAAGAGGCTACTTGGGAGGCCGAGTGTAATGACGCAAAATGTCATCTTTAAATTTAATAAGAAATTATGTGTTCTAAGACCTCGAAAAGCACCATGTATCATTCCTCGACATGTGTGCGCAGTCCGTACAATTTTTCGGAAAGTTTTTATGTGAAAAATAGATGAAAATGTGAAATAGAGCTTTAAAAACTCAACTGAGTTGACTTTGGTCAATATTTTGAGCAAACAGACTCGGATCAGTATTTGGACAATTTGTGTAGGTCCGTATCGTAATTTGGGACCTAGGAGTATGCCCGGAATCGAATTCCAAGGTCCCTAGCCTGAGTTATGGAATTTTGATGAAAAAGTAAAAGCTTGAAAGCTTAATGATTTCTAAGAAATTACCGATGTTGTATTTATTGATCTCGGGTCCGTATTTTGATTCCAGAACCCGGTATAGGTCCACTAAAATATTTATGACTTGTCTGCCGAATTTGGTGAGAATCGGAGCTGATTTGACGTGATTCGGACGTCCGGTTGTAAAAATATAAGTTTTAAAGTTTTCTTGAACATTTCCTTTGAATTGGTGTCTGATTTGTAGTTCTAGGTGTTATTTTGGCGATTTGATCATGCGAGCAAGTTCGTATGATGTTTTAGGAGTGCATGTTTGGTTTGGAGCCCCGAGGGCTCGGGTTGATTTCGGGTGGTTAACTGATCATTGTTGGACTTGAGAAAACTGCAGAAATCTGCTTCTGGTTTCCTTCTTCGCGTTCGCGAGGGGAGTTTCACGCTCGCGAAGAGGAAATTTGGACTGGCACTTTTTGTTCTTCGTGTTCGCGAAGGGTTGAGGTGCAAAGCTTCGCATTCGTGATCGAAGCCCTGCGTTCGCGAAGGGAAAGAGGCTGGCTAGGAAAATTAGCCTTCGCATTCGCGAAGGGCATCTCGCGCTCGCGAAGGCCAAGCTAGGCAAGTATCGCGTTCGCGAGGCAGCCCTCGCATTCCCGAAGAATAAAAATTGGATAGCACAAATTTGTGCTTCGCGAACGCGAGGCACTGACCGCGTTCGCGAAGGGTAAAAGTTCCAGAAACATAACTTAAGTTCTGGAAAATGGGATTCGTCCCATTTTCAACCCTTTTCCATTTTTGAGCTCGGCTAAGGCGATTTTCATGGGAAAATATTGGGGTAAGTGTTCCTTATCCTATATTGATTATATTTCATGATTTCATACTCATTTACATCATGAATCCGTGAATTTATGGAAGAAAAATCAGATTGTTATAAATTCTTCCAAAAACAAAAATTTAAGAATTGAAGGACCATTTGATATCGGAATTGGACAATTTTTGTATGGTTGAACTCGTCTCGGAATGGGTGTTCGTATTTCGTAAGGTTTTCTGAGATTTGAGACGTGGGTCTCACTGCCGAATATTTTAATGAATTTTGGATTTTATCGGGAAAATTAATAACTTCATATGGAATTAATTCCTATGATTCGTATTGAGTATATTGAATTATTTGTGAATAGATTTGAAGCTTTTGGAGACAAATTTAAAAGGAAAAGTTGTGGTCGAGTAATTGATTGGAATTTGCAAAGCGAGGTAAGTGTCGTGGTTAATCTTGACTTGAGGGCCCTTAAATTATTTGTTATGTGAATTGCATGTGAACGATGTATAGGCGAGGTGACTAGTGTCTATACGTAGTCAAATTAATTGTTTGCCTGCTTACTTGAAAATCATAAATTATTTTAATTCATGAATTAATTATTATAATAATTATTTCTCTCCTATTCTTTGTCAAATATTAATTCTTGAATTCCTGCATTAATTGTTATATGCTATTTGAATTATGTGCCTTAATTGTTATTTGACATTTAGCATATTAAATATTAAACTGCATATTTTCTCTCTGATTTCCATAATAAGTTTCTATTTGCCTTTGTTTGTTTCATAATTAAATCATAATTATTGTATGCTTGTTGTTTTATAATTTTTTATTAATTATTGCATTTATTGAGGAAATTTCTTCTATAAGAATTGGTAAATGAATATGTTGGAGGATCGGGTTGCACGCCGCAACAGAATAAATAATAATGAATATATTGGAGGATATTGCACACCGCAACAGACTTATTAAAAAGTCCATATTGGAGGATCGGGTTGCATGCTGCAACACACTTATTAAAAGTCCATATTGGAGGATCGGGTTGCACGCCGTAACAAACTTATTTAAAAGTCGACATAGATATATATATATATATATATATATATATATTGGGGGATCGGGTTACACACCGCAATAGACTTGATTAAAATGAATATACTGGAAGAGCGGGTTACATGCCGCAATAGCACTGAATGTGAATATATTGTGAGAGCGGGCTGCACGCTGCAACAGAACTGAATGTGAATATATTGTGAGAGCGGGTTGCACGCTGCAACAGAACTGAATGTGAATATATTGTGAGAGCGGGTTGCACGCTGCAACAGAACTGAATGTGAATATATTGTGAGAGCGGGTTGCACGCTGCAACAGAACTGAATGTGAATATATTGTGAGAGCGGGTTGCACGCTGCAACAGAACTGAATGTGAATATATTGTGAGAGCGGGTTGCACGCTGCAACAGAACTGAATGTGAATATATTGTGAGAGCGGGTTGCACGCTGCAACAGAACTGAATGTGAATATATTGTGAGAGCGGGTTGCACGCTGCAACAGAATTGAATGTGAATATATTGTGAGAGCGGGTTGCACGCTGCAACAGAATTGATGGAAATGATAATTGGTTATGACTGCTGAGTTGGCTTCAATTATTATAAATGAGTTACCCGATTTATTTCTATTATTGTTGTTGTTACTAATATTGCGTACAGGTAATGTAAGTGACCCGCCTTAGCCTCGTCACTACTTCGTCGAGGTTAGGCTCAGCACTTACCAGTACATGGGGTCGGTTGTACTGATACTGCACTCTGCACTTCTTGGGCAGATTTTGGAGTTGGTCCCAGCAGCGTACTATAGACTTGCTCGGAGTTCACCTACTCAGAGGAGACTTGAGGTATAACTACACGGCGTTCGCAGTTCTGAAGTCCCCATCTACTTTACTTTAGCTGTGTGTTTGTTTCCAGACAGCTTTATTTTATTCAGACCTTTATTTGTATTTATTGTAGAAGCTCGTGCACTTGTGACACCAATTATGGGATGGTATTTAGACACCATTTTTTTATGGATTATTCACTATATTTCAGATTTTACTTTCGGAAATGTTCTTTGTTATAATTTAAAAAATTATTTTAAAAATGGATAATATTATTCTAACGTTGGCTTGCCTAGCAAGTGAAATATTAGGCGCCATCACGGTCCGAAGGTGGGAATTTCGGGTCGTGACAATTGATATCAGAGCACTAGGTTACATAGGTCTCACGAGTCATGAGCAAGCTTAGTAGAGTAAGAAGGATCGGTACAGAGACATTTGTACTTATCTCTCAGAGGCTATGGAGCTTAGGAACAATTTCACTTCTTTCATTCCTTATCGTGTGGCATTAATTTATCTTGAAACATATATCTCATATTCCTTTGTATCCACTCTTGTATGATATTGCGCACTCGGTATCAGTTGTGCGTCGACGGTTTGTGATGCCGCAGATGGATACAAGAGAGCCATAGATGCTCAACATTGCCTCAACATGTTGTTCCGACTGAAGATGCAGAGGTATTGAGAGATTAACCAGTGAATCATGTAAGGGGTGCAACGGACCTTGGCATCTGGTTGATTTATACGAGCTGTGAAGGGTAATATTGTGGATCATCGGACGTGGTGAACTATGATATCGCGTCGAGTGGGGGAGTCCACTATCAATGGATGGATTGCGAGGTCATGTGTTATATCAGTTTTGGCCTGAAATGTATATATGTGGTACTGAAAAGTTCTCCAAAATTTATACATGTTTAAGACCGGGGATTTTGTAGAGGATAAGGTTGGGACTTGTGGTATGTCTGCCTACTTAATAATCCTATACTTCAGTACCAAAGGATTTAGAGAAATAACTTAAATTTTCAGAAAGTCTACTCAGCGTGGACGTTATGTTTGCGGATTTTGGGGTGCTTCGGAGGAAGTACAGTGGTTGACGAGATTTTGGACCAAGATTTGTCTGTATGGAGCTCTACTTTTGTGATCGTTGTGTATAAATAGGGGTGTTAAGAAATGGGTCAGCTCAACAGTGTTGAGTCAGCATAACAAAAGAATAAATTGGCCTTGGGAGAGATAATTCTCGACAAGTGTCTGTGGCAAGCCTATGAAGAGGGGAGACCAGCTAATGCAACACCGCCCACTTGGCTCGGTTCTCATAAATGCTTTTGAAAGAGTTTGTTTCCCGGACTCTCCGTAATGCATGGCGCATAGGGTTTGAACGATTGCGTCAGGTCACCATGACGGTGTCATAATATGCCGTCAGGTTTAATAAGTTAGCCCATCATATTCCTACTTTGCTTCCTACAGCCAGAGAGCGAGTCCACATACTCATTAAAGGACTTAATTATGATTGTAAAATTTTGTATGACTCGGGAGCTATAGGCTGATATATCATTTCCACTAGTGGTAGAAATTGCCAAGGTATTAGAACGTGTTCGGTGTGAAGAAAAAGAAAACTAAGAAAACCAAGACGTCTTGAGGTTCTAGGGGATTCAGTGGATTCTACTCTGCTAGTATAAATCATTATGGAGGGGGCTCGGGTAGTCAGCCAGCCAAGTTCGCACATCAAATTAATCGAGGTGCTCCAGTAAGTTCTTTTAATGCACCACAGACATAAGTGTCATACAATGGTTATTCTAGTTATCTGGTACAGACTCAGTATGAGCAGCCAAACCCCCAAATGGGTTGTTATGAATGTGGTGATACTAGGCACGTCATGAGAAAATTGTCCCAAACTTGGGAGAGGCATATTTTATCAAAGCACTCAGGCTACGTTCCCCATTGCAGTTACTACACCACCCACACGACCAGTTAAGGGTGGAGGACAAGCGGGTAGAAGGCGTCCTAGAGGTGGAGACCCAGCCGTTGTTATATTTGTTTTATGGTATGGTGGAGGTCGTTACATCAGATGGTGTCGTTATAGGTACGACCTCGATTTCAAAATAAAGGAATAATGTCCTTAACTTGATTCGGTTATGAGTATTAAGACGAGCCCTCCTATTGTGCTCCACTTATGAGAAAGCTTCGTAATTCTATAATCTACTTATGTGTTTACTCCTGTTGGGAGATTCTATGGAGATAACCACGCCTATCATTCTATGTTGGTCACTAATAAGAGCTGTGAGGCTAAATGTGGCTTTCTGTTACTCATTTCGGTAAGTTTTGATGTAATTTACGGATATTTAATTACAAATTATGAATTATATGCCCTATCGGTGTGAGGTTCATTATTTGTTGTGATTTTGTTTAACGAAAGTTATTTAAAAGAAGAAAATGGAAAGTTTCGATTGGCAAGATGTGCATATTACTTGTGATTCAGAATTGAGGATGAGATCCTTCCTTTTTAAAATAAATTGATATGTTTAAATCGGGCTACGAGCTGCGGTGGAAGTTATATAAGGACGAGATCCTTGTGATGCAAATCCTTGTGTTTAAGCTGTCCCTTGTGAAATTAAATTTGTACTATAGTAATAATAAGGGAGTCATGCTTGTTAGGCTTATGTGAAAATTCTTGTATGAAATTCTCTGTGCATACTTGCCAAACTCGTGTTGTAATTATTGAGTTTTAACATACGAGGTAGGAGCCCGCCCAGGTGGCGTTAAAGGTAACTCGTTAATTCGAGTAAATAATTATAAGGTCTTCATGCCTCGCATCTCATTATCAGTATTG
This sequence comes from Nicotiana otophora, assembly GCA_000715115.1. Classification (NCBI taxonomy): domain Eukaryota; kingdom Viridiplantae; phylum Streptophyta; class Magnoliopsida; order Solanales; family Solanaceae; genus Nicotiana; species Nicotiana otophora. Next base: position 43,223 of record AWOL01S0010134.1, read on the forward strand.
TGAAGGTGTGAAACGAGATTTTTGTTAACATGAAGTTAATTGACGATTCTGTAATTGATTATGAACAACTATTTAGACCAGATTGACCCAGAAGGGTGCCCCATTTAGATGGTCAGACGAGTGTGAGTTGAGCTTTTAGAATCTTAATACCGCTTTGACTACAACGCTAGTGTTGGTATTACCCACAGGTTCAGGATCGTATACGGTATATTGTGACGCCTCTCACATTGGGCTTGGTGCAGTATTAATGCAAGATGGCAAGGTAATTGCATATGCGTCGCGGCAATTGAAAGTTCACGAGAAGAATTATCATGTTCATGACTTAGAATTGGCAGCCATTGTTCATGCGCTGAAGATTTGGAGGTAATACCTCTACGGTGTCTCGTGTGAGGTATTTACTGATCATCGTAGCCTTCAGTATCTGTTCAAATAAAAGGATCTTAATTTGAGACAGAGAAGATGGTTGGAATTGTTGAAAGCCTATGATATCACCATTTTGTATCCCCCCGGAAAGGCCAATGTGGTGGCCGATGCTTTGAGTAGAAAGGCTGTGAGTATGGGTAGTCTTGCGTATATTCCGGTTAGTGAGAGGCCATTAGCTGCAGATGTTCAGACTTTGGCTAATCAATTCATGAGGTTAGATGTTTCAGAACCAAGTCGGGTTCTAGCTTGAACAATCGCTCGGTCTTCTTTATATGAGCGCATCAGAGAGAGGCAGTATGATGATCCTTATTTACTTGTCCTTAAGGACACGGTGCGACACGGTGATGCCAAACATGTTGATGTGGGGGACGATGGGATTCTGCGAATGTAGGGTCGTATTAGTGTGCCTAATGTGGATGGGCTACGTGAATTAATTCTTGAAGAAGCACACAGTTCCAGGTATTCTATTCATCCAGGTACCGCCAAACTGTACCAACATTTGCGATAACATTATTGAAGGAGGAGAATGAAAAAGGATATAGTTGCATATGTAGCTCAGTGTCTGAATTGTCAGCAAGTTAAGTACGAGCATCAGAGACCTGGTGGTTTG
>AWOL01S0010134.1:44391-68387 GCA_000715115.1 Nicotiana otophora
ATAATAATAGCTACCAGTCGAGCATTCAGATGGCTCCATATGAGGCATTATACGGAAGGTGATGTCGTTCGCCAGTTGGCTGGTTTGAACCGAGAGAGGCTCGGTTATTGGGTACCGATTTGGTACAAGATGCCTTGGATAAGGTCAAGATTATTCAAGATCAACTTCGCACAGCTCAGTCTAGGCAAAAGAGTTATGCCGACCGTAAAGTTTGTGATATTGCATTCATGGTTGGAGAAAGAATATTGCTACGAGTTTCATCTATGAAAGGTGTAATGAGGTTCGGAAGGAAGGTAAAGTTGAGCCCTAGGTATATCGGACCCTTTGAAATTCTTGAAAGGCTGGGTGAAGTAGCCTACAGGCTTGCATTACCACTTAGTTTATCAGCGGTTCATCCGGTGTTCCATGTGTCTATGCTCCGGAAATATCATGGTGATCCGTCCTATATGTTAGATTTCAGCTCAGTCCAATTGGACAAAGATTTGACTTACGAGGAGGAGCCAGTGTCTATTCTAGCCCGGCAGGTACGACAGTTGAGATCTAAGAGTTATCCTTCAGTTCGAGTGCAATGGAAAGGTCAGCCGGTAAAGGCATCTACCTGGGAGTCCGATTCGGACATGTGGAGTAAATATCCACATCTTTTCCCCAACTCAGGTACTTTTCTAACTCTGTTCGAGGATGAATGTTTGTTTTAGAGGTGGAGAATGTAATGACCCAAAATGTCATCTTTAAATTTAATAAGTAATTCTGTGTTCTAAGACCTCGAAAAGCACCATGTATCATTCCTCGACTTGTGTGCGCAGTCCGTACAATTTTCCAAAATGTTTTGATGTGAAAAATGGATTAAAATGTGAAATAGAGCTTTAAAAACTCAACTGAGTTGACTTTGGTCAACAATTTTAGCAAACAGACCCGGATCAGTATTTTGACAATTTCGGTAGGTCCGTATCGTGATTTGGGACTTGGGAGTATGCCCGGAATCTAATTCCGAGGTCCCTAGCCCGAGTTATGGAATTTTGATGAAATATTAAAAGCTTGAAAGCTTAATGATTTCTAAGAAATTACTGATGTTGGATTTATTGACCTCGGGTCCGTATTTTAGTTCCGGAGCCCGGTATAGGTCCACTAAAATATTTATGACTTGTCTATCGAATTTGGTGAGAATCGGAGTTGATTTGACGTGATTCGAACGTCCGGTTGTAAAATTATAAGTTTTAAAGTTTTCTTGAAACTTCCCTTTGAATTGGTGTCCGATTCGTAGTTCTAGGTGTTATTTTGGCGATACGATCACGCGATTAAGTTTGTATAATATTTTAGGACTTGGGTGCATGTTTGGTTTGGAGCCCCGAGGGCTCGGGGTTATTTTGGGTGGTTAACTGATCATTGTTGGACTTGAGAAAACTGCAGAAATCTTTTTCCGGTTTCCTTCTTTGCATTCGCGAGGGGAGTCTCGCGTTTGCGAAGAGGAAATTTGGACTGGCACTTTTTGTGCTTCGCGTTCGCGACTAAGGGAACGCGTTCGCGAAGGGTCGAGGTGCAAAGCTTCGCGTTCGCGATCGAAGCCCCGCGTTCGCGAAGGGAAAGAGGTTGGCTAGGAAAATTAGCCTTCGTGTTCGCGAAGGGCATCTCGCGTTCGCGAAGGCCAAGCCAGGCAAACATCGCATTTGCGAGGCAGCCCTCGCGTTCGCGAAGAGTAAAAATTGCACAGCACAATTGTTTGCTTCGCGAACGCGAGGCACTGACCGCGTTTGCGAAGGGTAAAAGTTCCAGAAGCAGAACTTAAGTTCTGGAAAATGGGATTCGTCCCGTTTTCAACCCTTTTCCATTTGTGAGCTCGGGTAAGGCGATTTTTGGGCGATATTTACGGAAAAACATTGGGGTAAGTGTTCCTTATCCTATATTGATTATATTTCATGATTTCATACTCATTTATATCATGAATCCGTTAATTTATGGAAGAAAAATCAGATTTTTATAAATGCTTCCAAAAAGAAAATTTAAGATTTAAAGGTCCATTTGATATCGGAATTGGATAATTTTTGTATGATTGGACTCGTCTTGGAATGGGTGTTTGAATTTCGTAAGTTTTTCCCAGATGTGAGACGTGGGTCCCACTGCCGAATATTTTAATGAATTTCGGATTTTATCCATAAAATTAGTAAATTCATATGGAATTAATTCCTATGATTCGTATTGAGTATATTGAATAGTTTGTGAATAGATTTGAAGCTTTTGGAGATAAATTTAAAAGGAAAAGTTGTGGTTGAGTAATTGATTGGAATTTTCAAAGCGAGGTAAGTGTCGTGGTTAACCTTGACTTGAGGGAATAGAACCCATAAATTATTTGTTATGTAAATTGCATGTGAACGACGTATAGGCGAGGTGACGAGTGTCTATACGTCGTCAAATTAATTGTTTGCCTGCTTACTTGAAAAATCATAAATTATTTTAAATCATGAATTAATTATTATAATAATTATTTCTCTCCTATTTTTTGTCAAATATTAATTCTTGAATTCTTGCATTAATTGTTACATGCTATTTGAATTATGTGCCTTAATTATTATTTGACATTTAGCATATTAAATATTAAACTGCATATTTTCTCTCTGATTTCCATAATAAGTTGCTATTTGCCTTTGTTTGTTTTATAATTAAATCATAATTATTGTAAGTTTGTTGTCTTATAATTTTATATTAATTGTTGCATTTATTGGGGAAATGTATTCTATAAGAATTGGTAAATGAATATATTGGAGGATCGGGTTGCACGTCGCAACAGAATTAATTATAATGCAAATATTGGAGGATCGGGTTGCACGCCGCAACAGACTTATTAAAAAGTCCATATTGGAGGATCGGGTTGCACGCCGCAACAAACTTATTTAAAACTCGACATACATATATATATATTAGGGGATCGGGTTGCACGCTGCAACAGACTTGATTAAAATGAATATATTAGAGGAGCGGGTTGCAGGACGCAACAGAACTGAATGTGAATATATTGTGAGAGCGGATTGCACGCTGTAACAGAACTGAATGTGAATATATTATGAAAGCGGGTTGCACGCTGCAACAGAATTGAATGTGAATATATTGTGAGAGCGGGTTGCACGCTGTAACAGAATTGATGGAAATGATAATTGGTTATGACTGCTGAGTTGGCTTCAATTATTATAAATGAGTTACCTGATTTATTTCTATTATTGTTGTTGTTATTAATATTATGTACAGGAAATGGAAGTGACCCACCTTAGCCTCGTCACTACTTCGTCGAGGTTAGGCTCAGCACTTACCAGTACATGGGGTCGGTTGTACTGATACTACACTTTACACTTCTTGTGCAAATTTTGGAGTTGGTCCCAGCGGCGTACCATAGACTTGCTCGGAGTTCAACCACTCAGAGAAGACTTGAGGTATAACTGCATGGCGTTCGCAGTTCTGAAGTCCCCATCTACTTTACTTTAGCTGTGTGTTTGTTTCCAGATAGCTATATTTTATTCAGACTTTTATTTGTATTTATTGTAGAAGTTCGTGTACTTGTGACACCAATTCTGGGATGGTATTTAGACACCGTTATTATTTTATGAATTATTCACTATGTTTCAGACTTTATATCCGCAATTGTTCTTTGTTATTAATAAATTTATTAATTATTTTAAAAATAGATAATATTATTCTAACGTTGGCTCGCCTAGCAAGTAAAATATTAGGCGCTATCACGGTCCGAAGGTAGGAATTTCGGGTCGTGACACCGAGGAAGAAATGAAGAAAAAGTATCCTTATTTGTTTGAATATACATGTATTTATAAAGTTGTGTTCTATGAAAATTCTAAGGGTTACCTTCTATGAATTATGTATCATTTGTACAATTGATGTTAAGGGTGTTCCTTTTCTGGTAATATATTGCTTGTGAGGCCACAGTTGGTGTTGTTTTGTGTTATGTTACGTCGTTGGATTATGTATATGTTGTTTGGATGTGTTTCTAGGATTCTCTGATAGCTGGATAGGCATAGCTACAAGGGAGACTCTGGCAAAAGTTTTGGAAATTTAGGGAGTTAGTCAAAAAAATTGGAACTACAAGTGTGTGTTATATCAGTTAAGTCACATTGAATGCTAATGACGGATTTTGACCCTCATTCGAGGACGAATGATCCTAAGCGGGGGAGAATGTAAGGCCCCATAATAGTTTTGCTAAGAAAATTAAGGTTTCGTGGTGCCGAACTAGGCTTACGTGTTTGAGGATCGCGACTCGGACATTTTGGGTTGAACAATGTACTGAGGAGTAAAGGAAAATATTTGGTAGAAAAATACGTTTCTGCGGTCCATTATGTGACCGCAGAATCACTCTGCGGGCCGCATAATGGCCGCAGAGTGAGGCAGGTAGGGGCAAGTTTGGATGCCATTCTGCGGTTTACTGCGACCGCAGAACTATTCTGCGGTTCATTATGCGACCGCAGAATAGGTCTGCGGGCCACATAATGATCGCAAACCCAGACAGATTTTTCTCAAGTTTTGGGCACTAATTTTGCGACCTATATTCGGACAGCATATCCTGTTTCGGAGCTTCATTTTTTTGTTTTTATAACCCAACCCTACTTTATTAAATAGATGCAATGGACCATGTTTTAGCAAATTTCTGATGTTTTAGAGAGAAGTGAGAGTGTTTTAGAGAGAGAAACCTAGGCTAATTATTCATCAAGTCGCATCAAATCTTGGAAGATTAACAAGGAAAACCCACAAGGTCTTCATCCTAAAGGTAAGATTCTACACCCTAACCCTCAATTTCGAATTTTGTCTAGAATTGGGTAATTAGTAAGATAATTTCTTGGCAAGTTGTCCATCTTGCATGCATGTGTTATCAAAGGGTGTAAGAAGATTGTTGAGCTAAGAATGATAGATAATGAGTTTGGGATAATGGAACCCACCATAAAAGAACCTTGAAACTTTAACGCACACCTAGTGTTTGATAAAATGCTCAAATGAGCTAGAACCATAATCATCCTCCTAAATTTAATTCAATTTGTTACATTTTCCAAAATAGATTGAAGTTGCTAAGATTTTCGGAATATTTTAGAGTGGAAGGAAGCTCAGTTGAGGTATCTTGGCTAAACGTTTCTCTTAGGATTAAACCCCACATTAACCTTGTAAGTTCCAAGTTGTTAATTATAAAATTTGCTATTCCGAATAAGCTTGTGTTGAAAGATATATGTTCAATATGTATCCCAAAATGCTTTATCATGTTATGTTATCATTGGGAATATGTTAAAAGTATGGGTTGTGCATTAATAATGTTGCCACTTGAAGTCAAGTTCAAACGAAGGCTATTATGCCAAACTTTGCGAAAAACCTCTATCTGCCTAAAACTCTAAATTGCTCACATGTGTACTAGAAACATTTATTTGAAATGCCTTGTTGTGAATGACGATGATGATGTTTGAAAGTGAATAAGGTGAGCATGAAATATTAAATACGGCCGACGTACCAATAATGATTTTATAATTGTGGCCACTAGTGCCAATGAAATGAAAAGATGCGAAAAAATTATGAAATGAGATGATTGGTATAAGAAGGATAATGTCTCTATTGAGACGGCCTAGCTGATCGGGTCATGATCGAACACCATACCGCACACATGGTGGTGATTGTGCTGGAAATTATGATTGTGGTTGATGTCTCTAATGAGATGGCCTAGCCGATTGGGTTGTGATCGGACTCCATACTAAAAGAACGGTAGTATTGGTATTGTGAATATTGGTATCATGAACGGTGGCGTATTGGTACTAAAGACCTCTCAACTTAAAATATGAAAACTTATTTGAATATTGTCTTGATCCCTATTTGAGGTTTGATGTTGTTTGAGGTTTTTACTGATATTATAATTGTACTTGCTCATATTATTTATCATTCTATTGAGAGGGTGTTTTGTCATTCATACTAGTACTATTCTATATGTACTAACGTCCCTTTTACCGGGGGCACTGCATATTCAATGGATGCAGGTGGTTCCACAGCAGGAGACACTGATCAGTGATAGTGGTACACTCTCTTTCCAGTAAACTTGGTGAGCCCCACTTTATTTCAGGGTCATGTTTCTTTTGTTCCTTGTGTATTGTGTTTGAGGTATAGCCGGGGCCTTGTTACCGGAATCATCATAATACTCTTCTGTATCTATTAGAGGCTCCGTAGACATAGTGTGGGTTGTATATTGGTACTGGGAAAGTCAAATTAGTTATGTTGTGTTTGAATTACTTATTCCACTTTTGACTATGAAAAATGTGTGTGAAATTTGAGACTTTAAAATGAAGTAACTAATGGTAAGAAATTGGTATTGCAGACATGATCACTTTATTATTTGATTAACGAAACTATGAATTCTCTTTATTCATGGATGAGTTTGGGTAGAAGGAAATCTAATAGGCTTGCTCAGACGGGTTCACTAGGTTGAGCGCAGGTCGCGCTCCCCGAGTTCGGGGCGTGACAATAAAATAAGAACAGGTCCAGTATTCAGTGTCTTCTTGCTTCGTGTCGGAAACGAAAAAGAGCATCCAATAAAAGATGATTCGGTTCTTTCCTGAACACTTGATTATTAATCCTAATGGTAATGGTAGTGCATTTAATAAGAGAAATATTTCTATCATTAGATTAAAACGCAACTTGTGCAAATCACATGATAGAATTAAAAAGATATATTAGCTAGCAGAAATGAATATGTTGATCAACTAAATAAAATGTTGATTGCAAAATTTTATCCTAAAAATAAAATATTTTTTAGTTTTTAACTCAGCAAGAAATTGATACCAATAATTACTACCTAGAAAAACACTTAAATACTTTAGTACCAAATGGCCTTTTACCCTATATGTTTGTGGTCAACTTTATTATTTCTTATGTATGTTAGTGTCACTGTATATATAATAGACTAAGTTAAAATTGATCTTCCATTGTATATAGGTTAATTTTGAAGAAACGTATGCATGTGATGCTACTGAAAAACTTAGATACGCCGAATAGCTTATGTAATAGCATACATATGATATATAGAAGTTTTGACAATAACATCATACATGCAAAAATTATGATACTGGTCAATGTGCTTCTAAGTATATTTTTATCCCTGAATTCGACTTTCGTCTTCCGAAACTAAGGAATATCCTTTTAAATTTGTGTGAATATAACTTTTAGTATGTTTATGTTTTGCATATATAATAAATAAAGCACAAGAATAAACATCCTAAATATTGGACTATATTTACCGCAATATGTTTTCTTGCACGAACAATTGTATGTTGCACTTTCAAGAGGGATATCAAGATCGACAACAAGAGTTATGGTTAAGGTAGAACAACCAAAGCATTAGGAGGAAACATACAAAAAAATATTCTCCACAAAGAAGTGTTTGTTAGGATACCATCACATTAAATACTTTTAAACTACAATACACATTTATCTAACTAACTTGACAAAATCGATCATTTATGTAAGTTTTAATGATGTCCTTTTATTTTAAATTCATGTATTATGCTAATGTAATAATATTTTTCGATATTTAGATGATTGTTGTATTATTACACATAAAATTTCTCTTATTAATTAAATTTTATTATTCATTCATATAAATAAATATTTAAATTATCGCGTGCAATTATTAACGTGTAACGCACGTTCATAGATACTAGTATATATATATCAAGAATCAAATTACTACGACAATGACATCTTTTATGTTATTAATTATTTTTATTCTACTCTGCGTATATTTGGTGGTACTGGCCATAATCGTACTTGCTCCATAATGATCCATTGGGAGGGAAAGAGCTGTAACTATAATTAATAGGTATGTTTTATTATTTTAATGTATATCTTTTTGAGTTGAGCAACTTGAACGGGGAGTTTTGGTTGGGTGTAGCCACTAGCCAGTTTGGAATTGTTGTTATAATGCGGATTTGTCTCCCATCATTTTATGCCAACTCCACTACTTGGTTAACAGTCTGATGAATTGGTAATATTCGCTTTGGATAGTTCATCCTAATTACTTTAAAATTTAGCATGATCCACCACATTAATTGGAATTATCGAGTAAATTAACATATTAGTCGGGGGCTACTATGTTGAAGTAAGATTTGATATCTCATATACGAACCTTTGTATTTATCAGGTGGTGCAACTGAGTACTGCTTGCCTTATCTTGCTATTAATGTGATACGACTACAATTAATAATATCATATTATTTGCTTACAACATACAAGAAATAGGACGCGACAAAATTGTATCTTTAAAGCCTTTGTTTTTTCTTCTAAAAGTCTTGCGATGCTATCCTTCTTATTTACCAAAAAGTTAATAAGGCTTGTAAACTTCATGGAGTGCCTCTTCACGAGGATAATTTAAGTACAATAAAATACCTTAAAGTTGAATATTATTCGGGAAGCGTCTAGCCTATCGATAATCTTCCTCTTTTGGATTATAGCTCGTAAAGCATCCCAAGTAGTTCTCCAAGCACCGGTTAGCTATCCCCCTTACAATTTGCATGAGCCGGAAATGTGTGTGGGCGATGAATATTGCAGACCAATGGATCATGTGGTTGATAATCATGGAGATTGGGAAGTGGGTTGAATACACTACTTTAGGGCCGGAAAAATAACATATGAAGCTTTACGGAGATCTCTAGAACGTAAGACAATATCGCCTTCGCGATATTGGACTATATTTTCATTATTTTTAGAAAGTACATGATAGTCACCATTTCTCCCTATATATTCATTAAATAAGAGATTGTTGATTTGTTCTTAGTGAGGACAACAGGATTGGGACGATCAAGTCAGTTGAGGGCAGCACCACACCAACAGGTTTCCTTCGAGCTGGGTTTGACCCTTTAAAAAACTAGTTCTAAAAGTATTTTTGTCTAGACCTAGACTAATATTCATTTTGATGATGACAAATCATCATCAGTTTGTATAAAAATACTCGATCACATTTCAACCTCGATATATTGAATCATCATGTGCCATGTGTATTAAGATTATTGGGAAGACACGGTCCAGCACCGATAAACTTCATGTTACTAGGTGGGTTGCGGGAAGCACTATAATTTAGTTGACTTCTCGACCAAATGTAGCATAGCTCAATCATCAAGCAATTTCACCGGGTCCATGTTAGAGAAATCAAGACAATTATTATATTATTCGTGCAGGTCGTTATGATTCACATGTCGTTATGATAATAGGGGTTTAGGATAGGAAGAGGTCTCCTGTACAATCTTTTACCCAAAAATCTAGGGAAGGTCGGCTCGTAAAGAAATAAAAGAGTTTACTCTTTGAAGTCAATAATAATAATAATTTTATATTTTATACGCTTATCATATTTAGTCGGAAGAGTTTAGGTAATGCTTACAAATATTTTTTTATGGGAGAATCTATGCTATTCAGGAAAAATCACAACTTTCCCCAATCTCTCAGCAACAAGGTGAAAATGTATAGCAACTAACAAGGAATAACTATATATCTACTAGTTAGGTACGAGAGAAAGGCCTTAGCTCTTGGAAAGATTCTGATAGTCCATGCGTGTGAACTCATCATTCATCTCATCAAAGGCATGACAGATTCAATAAACACTCATGAATATATAGTTGCAACAATTATGTTTCATTTCTTTTTACAGTATTAAATTGTGGTGCTTTGCAATCAAGGAAGAGAATGTTTTGTGCTCTTTATCCCTTTTCCCAGTAAGCTACTTTTTAACATTCGTGCTTGCTTATTTCTTTTTTCTCACGATCTACCATAGATTGCGTTTGAGAGTAGTGTGATTGGTGACTATCAAGCACGGTTAGGAGAGGACTTTTAGTATGTAAATTGCATTCAAAATGAACTTCACCCACTCTACTGTTGATATCCAATTTTGCCCTCATATTCTTATAAATATCCTATATACTTTTAAAATATCATTTTTGAATTATTACCTAATTTACAAGGGTCGTATAAGTATTTTCTATAATTTTTCATAATTTTTAAAGCTTTAAAATTAATTTTCTTGCATTTAAATTATTCAAATATTTATTAATTACCCTTTTAAATTACTTTGTAATGACTTAATCATTAAAATTCATTATTTACATCTACATATATGTTTTATAATATTTTACTTCATTTCAAATAATTATCTTTATATTTTTGAGCTATTTACATAATTTTACAATAATAGCCTATATTCTATGCATAATTATATTTATTACATTATTTATACCAAAATAGCACTTTATATTTTTATAATGTTAAGCTATTATTTGTAATTATTTTACTGTTTAAGTAATGTTTTATTATTTATAAATTATTTTTTATAAATTATTTTAAATAATTTTTGTGTATCTAATTTTATAGCCCAATATAAGGATAAGTTTCGGACCAGAATAGGCCCAAACGCTTAGCCCATTTCATTTTCACTCTTAAGAAGCCCAAACCAAACAATCCAATTGACTTAACCAGGTCGGAACCCATCTCCTTGACCCGCCCCAAATTCTTTTAATCTTGTCCGTTGATCTTAATAGATCAACGGCCCACAATAAACCAACCCTTTTCCTTATATCCCTACAACCAAACTCTAGAGACCATTCTCCCAAACCGGCCGCCTTTGTATTCTCTCATATCTCCACTCCCACACTAAACCCTAGCCGCCTCCTCCAAAATCCCCTCAAAACCCGGCTAAATCATGAAATTCTTTCACGATCTACTTACCTTATTTGCACTATCTCGTTATCATTCATACACTCGTGGTAGTACTTTGTACTTGCCCAATTTTGGCGAGTATTACCTCTCTGAATCGAGTGCAATCGTACTCAACCTACAAGATTCAGACGAAAATCCGTCTGTATACACTCTCAACAAGGTCGTATGGGTCCGATTCACCAGATTCTTGGCTAATATTTTACAACTTGTCAAACTAGGGTTTGTCCGATTTTTACCTATTCTGATTCTGAATAGGTTATGCATGTGATTTTCCTTTTCCCTGCCTAAACCTGATTGATTTTCTTTCCTTGTTTGTCTGCTTAATCGACTACTATATAAACCCCTCCCCTAATTCCCTTTAAACAGACCTTAACAATCACTATTATTCTCTCACTCTCACTCATTATATTCTTAAACTTGAGACCTTGGCCGACTGAAAGCCAAGGCCATTAGAATTCGACTGTGTTCTCTTCTCAGTGTGAGAACTGCCCTGGGTTCACTCGTAACCCTTGGGAACTCTGACGCACTGGGATTTTAGGGATTCAGCTGCTCTTTGCTACTGTTAATTAAATTACTACTGGAAATTGCTCTTCTCATTCGCTTGTTCATTAATTTGTAACTATAAGTACCTTTGACTCTCGCAATTTTATTTTCTTGTGCTTGTGTTCATGCTCTTTATATCTATGTCGCTTAAGCTTCGATGAACCAATATGGTACTATATTGTCTCTGTTTGTGGTCCTCTTTGCTTTGAAGTTATCCTATAGCCTTGTGTAGCATCAGAGCTTGCCTAAAGCTCTAAATTTTGATGTATGCCCATGACCTCTAACTGTTTTAAGTCGGCTTAGCCTAGTGTGTTTGTGTATAACTGAATGCTATTCAACTGCTTGTCAGGAGTTCATCTCCCTGCTTGTTTCAGATTCTTGTGATAGATTAATTCACGCCCAGAATTTGTTCTAATGTATTATTTCCTATTGAGTCCCTCATGTACAACTTGTTAACTTCTTTATGGTTGATCTATGCTCATGTAATTTCTAAATGCCAGTATTGCCTGAACTTCTGAACCAACATGGCATGTTTTCTTGCTATTTGTAAAGTATAATGTATGCTCTTGACTTGTTCAAGTCTGTGTTCCTCAAATATTTCCTAAGACTTCAGTACATAGCCTTTTCTTCTATATATGCTTAACTGGTATAAGTCCTGATGCCTACCTATCCAATTAATCTTGGTAATGTTTTTGAACTTTGGTATTATGACTGATGCTCAGCATGTTAGGTTTTCCCATGCTCAACTAGGTGATTTCTTGTCAACCATTGTAGACTATGCCCACTAGCATATTTGTTATGCTCGTACCATCACTAGGATCCCATGTTAGGACTTTTATGTGAAGACTGCTATTTCACTTGTTCCTGTCTTTGATTATACTAGACCTTCATGTCAAAACTCTTATGTCTAAAGTTCTTTAGTCTAATTCTGGATCATGCTTTACTTTGCAACTCTCTTTGGAATGGTTTGCTATCCTATGATGGTCAATCATGTCTCTCTTAAACTTTCTTTCTCGAATTACAAGCCTCAACTTGCCTCATATGTGTCTTGTATGCCCTTTTAATTTAGCCTGACCCTGTCTATATGTTTTGGCTAGAGTTGCTGATAGCTATAACTTTAATAATTAAGTGTTTAAGTTGTTTAGTTAAATTCTATAAGTATTTTGTCACCTGTATGGCTGCATTTGACATCCATTTGGGTAAGTAAGTTATTCGTTTGGGCCTGGTATGTTGGACTTGTTTTGATACTGGAAGTGTAAAATGCACTGTCGCATCTGGAGTTTGGGCCTGTAGTCCATATGAAGTTCTAAGCCTATTTGAAGGCCCATATGTGTTACTGGGTTATCCTATATTCGTATTTGGCCTGTAATCATTCAATATGGTCTGTAATAACTTGTAAAACTGAATGGTAGGGAAATTAATGAAAAACAGGGGCTGGGGTATTCTAATGCTTGCATAAAAGGGTAAATAACATGCCTATATGGTCTATTTGCTATTACGTTCAGCATACCTTACTTGTTATTTCGTTTAGTGTGTTGAACACTAATAGGATTCATGCCTAAAGGAATCATGCACACACATCTGTTAAAATATGTTGGCTCAAGTAATTTCTACACTTGTTTCTGTGTTTACTGCTCAACGCTTTAGATAGCATGCCTATGGGATACAATAATACATGCCTTCACTAATCTAGATATCATGACTATAAGGTTTTAATAATTGATCAACTGCTTTCTGTTACTTTTATACTGTCCCACTTAGATGACATGCCTATAGAGATAAAGTGTTATAAAACTAAGTCCAATTGTCATCCTGCCTATAGGATGTTATCATTCACATAAGAAACTATTACTCGACGTTGCTAATCATGTGTTTTCAAGCGACTTCACTGCCTTATTATGCAACTATTAGAAATCCTGCCTATAGGACACTGTCATCTGCCTAAGAAGCATGTCCATAAAATCAGCACTGGTAATTGGGAGTTCTGGGATCGTTTCACTACCTTATTATGCAAACAATTAGAAATCATGCCTATAGGACTTGTAACGCTTTAATCTGCCTATACGTTAGTCCAAAGCTGCAATCTGTTTGTGTGCCTTTATTGTTATGTGTGGAGGCTAACATGTGTCGCTTGTTGCTATTATGTGCAATCCTATTTGTTTTGAATGTGCGATTAGTTTTACCATTTTGAGAAACCTAAGTAAAGTCTAGAACCGCCCAATAGTTGGTCTAAAGCCTCCTGGACCACATGCATGGGATGACTAGTGCACGCATAGGATACACTTTAGAATTGAATTAGAGCACCTTTAAGTAACAACTTCGACATAGTAATTGGGTAGCAGGAGATGTTAGTCTGTGCCCGCTGAATAATATGAGCAACCCCTACCTCAAGAGAGTTGCGGAGAATTATTTATGTTGCACGGGAAGATCCTTTAGGCTAAAAAACTTAGGATCCCCCTTTCTTTATATGCTTGTTGTTCGCATTTAGTCATTAGTCATAGATCAACGCAATTGTACTCCTTGTGATTTTTCAAAGACTTGTATCAATTAGTCATATAATTTATTCTTATGTTATAATAGAGATTTCAATTTCTATATCTTTCTTTGCTTATTTGATCACCTAGTTTAATTATCTAATCCACATAGTTTAAACTTCGTCCAGTAACCACAGTTGTGGACCTCGAAGAGTGCCTAACACCTTATCTTTGAGGTAATTTGAGCCCTTACTCGATCTTTGGTAGCATTGATTAGTCAAACAGATTTGTTTGCAAATAGGTGCCCTAACGCACCTTAAAAATCGTTAGGTGGCAACTCTTTTCTTTTAATACCCATTTAAAAGAGTCGTCAGACGTCGAAACCCGCTTTCGCGAGAAAGTGGGGCGCGACAGCATAGCGACTTTGCTAGGGATTTACACTTAGGATCTTACCATAACGAAATTGACTTATGTGGATTATTTACCTTATTTTTCTATATTTGTCTAAATTGCTATGACTTACACATCTCTTCCCTTATTTTCCTTATTTGACTAAATTGCTATGACATGAACATCCCTTCCCTTATTTTGCTTTATTTTTCTAAATTGCTATGACATGAATATCCCCTCCCTGCTTCCCTTTATTGTTATACATATACGACATCTCCCCGTTTCTTTTATCTTATCTAAGATTGTTATATCATGACTCTTCCGTCCCTATTTCCCTACTTGCTTCATTACATTCTAGCACGTTTTCATGAGCTAAACTGACTTCTGTTTTTGTCTTTCTTTTCTTTTCTCTTTTGCTCCTACTCTTTTTCATCTTTATCGTACTATTTACTGTTTTATGCACTTTTATCATGCAAATACTTGGCAATGTGTCACTATTTCTGCATAAAGCATGCTCTACATCATACTCCACTTGTGCTTATTATCAACATAGTGGCACTTGATGAGTGTCCGCGCTTTCCTGAAATCACCCTTTTAAATTAGAAATGCTTATTTGCGGTAGATTAGTCGATCAATGGTGCAGTCGACAGTCCCGTGCCTTTCCTTCTCAAGTTGTCCATTTGAGAGTATCAGTCTAGACCTTTCTAAAAATCTCACTCTAATTTGAAATGTACATGCATCATGTTAAACCTAGTACGGATTGAGATGTCATTGATGTATCAACCCGCTTAAGATGAACCTTGTTCAAAGTCCGACGGGATTTTCATAACCCCAAAAGGACAGCATCATATTATATGCATTACTTTGAGAAAACGTGCCAACATGTTGATCATTATTGCGTAAGTAGTTGAATCTGGAGGGGGAAAGGGCTAACCTTTGTTTGTTTGGAGAAAATGAAGCACGAAATCCACATGTTCGGTATGGTCCAAAATATCACGCCTTTGCTAATTGGCTGGTGGAAATACCTTGCACCCTGTGATAGAAATCATGTGAGGAGAGTAATTGGTGATTTGCCATCTTTGCTGAACATTCGACCAAATAGGGAACTGATTGCGGCCGCTACCATGTCCTGGGATGAGAAAAGAGTTGTTTTTCGATTTGGCAATATAGAAATGACTCCTCTCCTGGAAGAAATAGGGGGTTTTGCCAAACTACCATGGGATAGTCCAGGATTACTGGTAGCAGAAAATTGCACTCCACGTGGTTTTCTGAAAATGTCGGGTATTAAGAAGAATGATGAACTGCTCTGTCTGAAGAAATCATACATCCCTTTTGAGTTTCTGTACGAGCGTTATGGGTATAGCTTCTTAGGATTGTTGATCTTTCCGATGCAAGGAGGAAGGATTCATACTCGCTTAGCCATGGTCGCCAAGACCTTAATGGATGGCATCGAAGAACAAACTTATACTATCATCTCAATGATCTAAGCTGAGATGTACCGTGCTCTAGATCGGTGCAAGCATGGGTTTGGACACTTTGAGGGTTGTAATCTATTCCTACAAGTTTGTCTACTAGAGCACTTTCAAAGGGGAGAGTATCGCCAACAGCTTCTGCGAAGGCCGCTGAATGACTACCTAGCCAATAATCACCCAAAGCAAATGACGTTTATTCTAGACATGTTTTCAAAGCTTGAAAATGATGTAGGCTGGGTGTGTTTCTTTAGCATCTGACAGACAAGCAAGTGCATTGGATGTTTGAATGGTTTTTTAGTAGTGAGTTCTTCATCAGATCAAAAGGAACTACTCACTTGGTACTGATCGGGCTGCGAGGCATCTACCCTTACTCTCCTATAAAGGTAATTAGGCAAGCTGGAAGGAAAAACGTCATACTTCAGGATTGTCAAGGCATGGATGGCGATGAAGGGGGGAAGTTGGCAAAGGTTTATTTGCTACTAGACATGCGCGATATGGGTAACATGATTGATGGGGTCAAGAGAGCCAAGCATGGAGAAGGTCCTTCAGGGACCAAGTAGATTAGAAGATGATATTCTTTTCTGCTTTCTAGTTTAGATTAGATTTTGATGTAATAAGGCTTAATGCCATTAGTGATTTTATTATTACTATTGTCGATTTAGTAAAAGATTATTTTGGCTTATTTTTGCACTAATGAAATGAAGCAAACGTTGGGATCAATTTTCTCCAAGTCTATGTGTTGCTTAGGCCTACCTCAAGCACAATGAGGTCCCCAAATTAAGATGCGAATTATTGCATGACTTTTGTGATACATGTTTAAATATTGCAAGAACTCTTTTACTTCGCCTTACTGACTTGGTTACCTTTTGTTTTTATTCTTTTATTTATTCCTATTCCCAAAGGTTGGTTCGTGCATACTGGCATCATCAGCATACCACACTTGATCCAGAGGTCCACCACCCCCTCCTCCACCTAGCGACCCGAAAAGCAAAGGCAAAGGGAAGATGGATGATTTTAGTGGTATCCAGAAAGATAATGCTACTGCGGCAGAAAATATTGAAACTTCAGATGGTAGAAGCACTCCAGGACAGAATGAGTTGGTCTTAGGTTTGGTGTAGAAAATCCTGAAGCTACATGGTGAGCTTGAACAAGTCCGAAGTCTGGAAAACCTTTCCATTACTCTCAATGTTCCCGATATCAACCAGCAAAACCCAACCACTCCAAACCTAGCACCACCACAAAACACACAAAACCAGAATCCACCACCCATAGCTCTGAATCCTCCCGCACCGCACCAGTATCATAATCCCGCACCACCCCAAAACCTTAACCCACCACTAGTGCAAACCCCTCAACAACAACACCGTCACCCAACTCAATACCCGCAAATAACTACTTATCACACTCCCCAAAATGCACCACAACCTACTCCCGATCCCCAAAACTCAACCAACGATCACCCATATACCCAAGTTCCAGGAACTCATTAAAGCAATCTGATATACGTGGAAACCTTATCCCATACCCCACAGCAAACCCTATACATACATGATACTACTGAGAAGGACCTACTCATTAGAAACATGACAGCGGAACTCAAGAAACTAACAGGGAGAGTCTAGAGTGTTGAAGGTGGGAAAGGCGTTGAAGGTTTAAACTATGAATATTTGTGTATTCATCCAGATGTAGAACTGCCGGAAGGTTACAAACCTCCCAAATTCGAGATGTTCGATGGCACTGGTGATTCGAAGGTGAATTAGAGAACCTACTATGACAAGCTTGTAGGAGTGGGTAAGAATGAATAAATCCGCATGAAACTGTTCATGCAAAGCCTTACATGAGACGTTTTGTCTTGGTATATCAGTCAATACCCGAAATAGTGGGAAAATTAGGTAAGTATGGCGTTAGATTTCGTGGATAGATTTAGGCTCATTACAGAGAACGCGCCAGACATTTTCTATATTCAAAACCTTAAAAAGAAGCAGATAGAAACCTTCCGCAAGTATGCTACTCGTTGGAGATCAGAGGCCGCAAAAGTAAGGCCAGAACTTGAGGAAGAACAAATGAACAAGTTCTTTGTTAGAGCTCAAGATCCGCAATATTATGAAAGGTTGATGCTCATCGAGAATCATAAGTTCTCAGAAATCATCAAGTTAGGGGAAAGAATAGAAGAAGGAATCAAGAGTGGGATGGTGACTAATTTCGAGGAGCTGCAAGCCACAAATAAAGCCTTGCAATCATGAGGTATCTCAAAGAAGAAAGAAGTGGGTTCGATGATGGTAGCGCAGGGCCCTAAGTCTCCCCTCACATACCAAACACCTCAATCCACATACCAACCCTCACCCCCAAAATACCAATGCCCAGCCACCACCTACCATATCTATAATACTCAACCTGTATATTACCATTCAAAGCCATGCCCAAACTTCGATCGCAGAACTCCCAGACAATACACCCAATTGCTGAATCCATAGCCCAACTGTATGAGAGACTGAAGGCGGCTGGTTACGTCACCCCTATTCCTGTTGTTACCATCGAGAAATCTTCCCAGTGGATTAACCCTAACAAAACTTATGCCTATCACTCAGGCATGAAGGGTCATACTATTGAGGAGTGTCGCATGTTAAAAGACAAGATTCAAACACTGATCGACACTAAGGTTATACAAGCAAAGGAAGCCGCACCGAATGTACGTAATAACCCTCTCCCGAATCATAGGGATGGGGGAGTGAATGTGATAGAAACTGACGAGGAATGGGACCAGGAAGGATCCATCGAACTTATTCCAGAGGGAGATACTCCTAAAACATCTCCAGTCACCCTTACACCAATTGTGGTGCAAACTCAGGCACCGTTTGAGGTCGAGGTAGCTATACCTTTCACTGTGATGGTAGCTCCCATACCATCTTATAAGTATGATGCCATCCCAAAAGATTATGTTGTGGAAGCAAGAAGAAAGGGAAAAGCCAAGATGGAAGAGATAGGTGCCACGCAAGGTATGACTAGAACCAGTAGAGTTTACACACCTAAGAATCTGGGAGGAACGAGCAAAGAAGCTGCATCTAAGCCGCTTGTTGTTGAGACAGGCACTGATGATCTTTGGAGGAAGATACAAGGGAATACTCTGTTGTTGACCACTAAAACAAGACTCCCGCCCAGATATCCCTTTTATCGCTATTGCAAAATTCAGACGCACACAAGAATGCCTTGATGAAAGTGTTAAGTGAAGCTTATATACCCACCGGCATCACTAGTAGAGAGATGGCTAACATGGTCGGACAGGTACTGGAGAGTCACAAAATTACTTTCCGCGAAGATGAGTTACCACCAGAAGGGTTGAGCCACAACAAAGCATTGCACATCACAGTGCAATTTGAGGACAAATTCATTGCCAGGGTCCTGATAGATGGAGGTTCGAGCCTGAACATATGCCCGTTGACCACTCTGAAAAGATTAGGTACAGGCCTGCATGAGATACGGATGGGAAGCATGAATGTGAAGGCGTTTTATGGATATCAGAGAGCCACTATCGGGGAAATCAACCTTGATCTATAAATGGGCCCAACTTGGTTTGATGTAGAATTCCAAGTGCTAGATATATCTGCTACTTACAACCTATTGTTGGGACAACCATGGATACATGCAGCTGGGGCAGTGCCTTCTACTCTACACCAGGTTGTGAAGTTTGAGAGGAATCATCAGGAAGTGATAATTCATGGAGACGGAAGCAACCATATCTACACCAACCAGATCATTCCAGTCATTGAAAACAAGAGGAAATTGGGCGGAGAAACATATCACCGCATTGAGCGGGTGAACACAATTGAAAAGGATCGACTGTGGAGCAATAAGATAGAAAGCATATTATTGATGTAGACGGGATATGAACCAGGAAAGGGTCTTGGCCGAAAGCTTCAGGGGATCACAAAACCCATACAACCATAGTATCATGGCACGACCTTTGGACTCGGGTATGAATATACTGTGCAAGAACATAAGGATTCGATACCTCCATGGCGTGCCAATTACTATTCGCTGGAACAACCTATACCACCTTTGCACCAGACATTTCATCAAGCTGAGATGATGTGGGGATCCAAGGAAGATGAGATTTTGGAGGTATGAGGAAGCTGTTTCTAGACGAGGAAGACATGGACTGTAGTGCAATTTTGGAGGAGGAGGAGGAAGACCTTACCATTCTGACAGTGGGAGAAGGAGTTGTTCTCAAGAATTGGACCGCTGCACTATCCCGGGCTTGACGAGTACCTGGGTAGCCTGGTAAAATTAGCATGACTTGTTTTTAAATTGTTTTTTAGCATTTAAGACATTTTTAGCATTTTATTTTGAAATAATTACTCCAACCATCGAGTCGTACTTGTTGGCAGTTTTATGCTTTATTAATGCATTATTGCTTCTCGTATTTATTATTATCTTTCTACATTCTTTTCAGCGTAATTATTACATATCTTGATGAACCTACGACTGTGACATATAATGAGATAATGCAACATAAGGACGGTGATTCGGAAGATCTGGAAGATTATATAATAGCTGAGGAAGTTGTCAAAGAAGTAGAGAATTTTAAAAACAAACCAAGGTCTAATTTGGAGGAAACTGAGGCCGTTAACTTAGGGAATTCTGAAACAGTCAAAGAAACTCGCATAATTATTCATCTATCACTGTCAGAGAAGGAAGAGTATATCAGGTTTCTAAAGGAATATGAGGATATTTTCGCATAGTCTTACGACGATATGACTGGGTTAAGCACGTCCATAGTAGCTCACAAGTTACCCACTAATCCCATGTGTCCACGGGTAAAGAAAAAGCTCAGAAAGTTCAAGCTAGATATGAGTCTGAAGATAAAAAAGGAAGTTACCAAGCAAATCAAAGCCAAGGTTCTTCGAGTGGTCCAATACCCGACCTGGTTAGCCAACATTGCGCCAGTTCCGAAGAAAGATGGGAAAGTTAGAGTATATGTTGACTACCGAGATCTGAATAGGGAAAGTCGTAAGGATGATTTTTCGTTGCCTAACATACACGTATTGATTGACAATTGTGCCAAGCATGTACTCCAATCCTTTGTGGATTACTTCACAGGATATCACCGGATTTGGATGGACGAAGAGGATGCCGAAAAGACAACCTTTATCACACCATGAGGGATATATTGTTACAAAATGATGTCGTTTGGTTTGAAGAATGCTGGGGCCACCTACATGAGGGCCATGATGACTATCTTCCACGATATGATACACAAGGAAATAGAGGTGTACGTGGATGATGTTGTCATCAAATCCAAAAGGAGTTCAGACCACATAGCAGACCTGAAGAAGTTTTTAGACCGACTTCAAAAATACAATATGAAGTTGAACCCAGCAAAATGTGCCTTCGGAGTCCCTGCTGGAAAGTTACTAGGTTTCATCGTCAGCCGCCGAGGTATTGAGCTAGACCCATCAAAAGTCAAGGCTATCCAGGACTTTCCACCGCCGAAGAACAAGAAGGATGTGATGAGGTTTCTAGGACGCCTTAATTATATCAACTACTTTATAGCACAATCAACGGTGATATGTGAGCCGATCTTCAAGATGTTGAAGAAAGATGCTGCAATAAGCTGGATTGAAGAACGCCAGAAAGCCTTCGACAAAATCAAGGAGTATTTATCTAAACCGCCCGTGTTGCTCCCGCCAGAACCGGGAAGACCTCTGATGCTTTATCTATCCGTGTTGGATGGAGCCTTTGGCTGCGTTCTGGGGAAACACGATGAAACTGGGAAGAAAGAGCATGCGACATATTATCTGAGCAAGAAGTTCACACCTTACGAGGCCCGGTATTCTTTGTTGGAACGCACCTGCTATTTTTTGACATGGATAGTCCAGAAGTTGAGACATTATTTCTTTGCGTTCACTATATATCTCATATCAAGGATGGATCCACTAAAATAAATCTTTCAAAAACCCATGCCTACAGGTAAGTTAGCAAAGTGGTAAATATTGAATAACTGAATTTGACATCATCTGTGAGACTTAAAAGGTAGTCAAGGGGAAAGCGGTGGCTGATCACTTAGCGGAGAACCCAGTAGACAGAGAATACGAACCATTGAAGACGTATTTTCCCAACGAGGAAGTGTTGTTTGTAGGTGAAGATATTATCGAAGCATATGACGGTTGGAGGATGTTCTTCGACAGAGCAGCAAACTTCAAGGGAGTGGGCATCAGAGTTGTTCTAGTATCAGAAACCGGTCAACATTATACGGTATCTGCAAAACTCAGGTTCCCGTGTTCAAAACATATGGAGGAATATGAGGCCTGCATCTTGGGACTTAGGTTGGTCATTGACATGAACGTTCAGGATTTGCTGGTAATCAGAGATTCTGATCTGTTGGTACACTAGGTACTAGGAGAATGGGCTGCCAAGAACACTAAAATATTGCCATACTTGTACTGTGTACAAGAATTGATCAAGAGGTTCACAAATATAGAATTCAAACATGTCGCAAGGATCCAGAATGTGTTCGCAGATGCATTAGCCACCTTGACTTCCATGATACAACATCCAGACAAGTATTTCATAGATCATATCCCAATAGGAATTCATAAGCAGCCAGCTTATTGTGCTCATGTTGAAGAAGAGTTTGATGGAAATCCATGGTTCCATGATATCAAGGAATACTTAGAAAAGGGAGAATACCTAGAGAATGCTACACACACTCATACGCACACGCTTCGAAGATTGGCCAACTATTTCTTTCAAAGTGGAGGAATTCTGTATAGAAGGACTCCTGATTTTGGATTATTGCGATGTGTCGATGCCAAAGAGGCATCTAGATTGCTCGAAGAAATACATGCCGGAACTTGCGGACCTCACATGAATGGTTTCGTTTTGTCCAAGAAGATATTAAAAATAGGGTATTTCTGGATGACTATGGAGACAGACTGCATCAATTATGTTCAAACAATGTCACCAATGCCAGATACATGCTGATATGATACGAGTGCCGCCCAACGAACTCAATGCAACGAGTTCACCCTGGCCTTTCTCTGCTTGGGGCATGGATGTCATTGGACCAATTGAACATGCTGCTTCAAACAGACACAGGTTCATTTTGGTGGCTATAGACTACTTCACAAAATGGGTTGAAGTCGCTTCCTATAAGGCTATGACTAAGAAGATCGTAGAAGATTTTTTCCAGGATCAAATTGTTTGTCGATTTGGAGTACCTGAGTTAATTATTACTGACAATGCTACTAATCTCAACAGTGACCTGATGAAAGCTATGTGTGAAACATTCCAAATTAAGCATCAGAATTTTACAACATATAGGCCGCAGATGAATGGAACCGTGGAAGCCGCCAACAAGAACATCAAGAAGATATTGAGGAAAATGGTGGACAACTACAAACAATAGCACGAGAAGCTACCGTTTGCTTTACTCAGGTATCGCATCACAATTCATACATCAACTGGGGAAACTCCCTATCTATTGGTCTATGGTACTGAAGTGGAGATTTCCTCCTTAAGAATCATACAAGAAGCCGAGATCAGTGACGCGTAATAGATACGAAACTAATATGAACAGCTGGCTCTCATTGATGGTAAAAGAATGAACGTAGTGTATCATGATAAACTCTACCAGAACGGAATGACAAGGGATTTCAACAAAAAGGTTAGATCGAGGCGATTCACACAGGGGAAATTGGTGCTGAAACAAATCTTCCCACATCAAGATGAAGCGAAGGGGAAATTCTCACCCAACTGGCAAGGCCCTTACATGGTTCACCGAGACTGACAGGAGGAGAACTTATACTTGCAGAGATGGATAGAGAGATATGGCCAAAACATATCAACTCGGACGCAGTCAAGAGATATTATGTTTAAGAGGGGATACATAGGTAGCCCTATGGGTTCAGTCACATCATAATAAGATCCTCATTCCCTCTATGGTCAGAAACTAGGGCAAGATCTTGAGTTTGTCAATGTCATCAGATCAAGGATTGCCAAGAAATGTATCACCAGAAGTATGCATTTAAACTAGGGCATAATTTTGAGGAGAGTCCTCAAAATTCCGAGCTGAGGAGGTTGCAATGTCTCAAAACATGTCACAGTCTCCGATCCAAACACTATTTGTTTTATGCATAATCACACATTTTGGACTAAGTGCATTTTTATATAAACGATTTATCACAAATGCATATTTTCGAAAATTGCATTTACTGTAGTAGCCAGACATTACCCAGGGTAACTCAAACAAGACAAGGAGAAAAGAAAAACGAAGAATCGAAGGCACGAACCAAGCTCCCCCCCCTTAAAACTCATGATTTTTCTTTGAATGCAGACATGAGGGACATAATAAACACGTTTGCAAATATATATATATATATATATATATATATATATA
>AWOL01S0010134.1:70249-81114 GCA_000715115.1 Nicotiana otophora
AAACAAGACAAGGAGAAAAGAAAAACGAAGAATCGAAGGCACGAACCAAGCTCCCCCCCCTTAAAACTCATGATTTTTCTTTGAATGCAGACATGAGGGACATAATAAACACGTTTGCAAATATATATATATATATAT
Organism: Nicotiana otophora; assembly: GCA_000715115.1. Classification (NCBI taxonomy): domain Eukaryota; kingdom Viridiplantae; phylum Streptophyta; class Magnoliopsida; order Solanales; family Solanaceae; genus Nicotiana; species Nicotiana otophora. The sequence goes on from AWOL01S0010134.1 coordinate 70,388, forward strand.
ATATATATATATATATACACACACACACACAATAAGATCACTGTCTTCACACCGACAGAAGTCGCCAAACACAAATGTATCAAGATAAGGACCACTTTTCCCTCTCACATTTAATCATTGCTTTTCCTGCATAGGGCTAAGGGATGCCTTCATTACATTGCATAGGGGCTAAGCACTTCCCTCATCATTGCATAAGGCTAAACGTTGCCTTTCTCTGCAGGAGACTAAGCATTGTCTCCACTCCTTTTTTCCCAGTAAAATTAACATTCTATTTACCCAAAACAATTCAATACAAACCAGGAATTCTGACAACTAATTACTCTATTATAACCTATACAAGGTTTTGATGACAACTATAACCTATACACATCCTAATGCCTATACAATCTGTAACATAGACAAAATAGACATTACATTTGATAGAACATATAAGCTAAACTTGTCTATGGAATCCAGTTCAATGCCTCCAAATGCTTCTTCCAGTTGAGATATGAGTTTCTTATGATATGTATATGGATTGCAATTTCTCTACACATTCTATCCGGGTACGAGCTGCCACTCTGAAATCTGATCTTGTTTTTATCTCTCCATATAAGATATACCATCATCCCAAAGACAGTTGAGACAGTTGTTCCAAATCCTTTCTTTTTCCTAGCATAGGTTGTCACCCATTTCACCTCTTCCTGCCATATATTTATCTGCCTAGGACAACCAAGCTAATTCAGTAGCCTTTGCCAGATATTCTTAGTGTAACCACAACCAAAGAATAAATGTTCAAAATGTTCATCAGCCAGGCCACATAATACATAAGCTTGAGGAACTTGAATAACAATTTTCTATAGCCTTTCAACAAGAGGTGTCCTACCCTGTACAACTAGCCATAAGTTGAATTTGTGTCTAGGATGTATATGTGGTTGTAAGATTAGGCTCTTCCAGTGCATATTTTGGATTCGAGGGATCTGCATCTGATATAACTTCTTGATGTTGAATCTCCCATCAGTGCTTTGCAATTGCATCAGTCTTGAAATCAGGTCACCTTGGATGGTAGGCAGCTCAAGGTTTAGCTTTCTAAGCTCAAGAAATTTCCTCACTACCCAGGCTGCATTCTTGGGTATGGACATATTATCTACAGTCTGGTTCTTGATGTAGTAAGCATGGATCCACCTGATCCAAAGGCAGTCCTTCTTCTTTGTGATAGCCCATAAGTGTTTTGCCATTACTGCTTTATTCCAGTTGTACAGGTTTATAACATTCAGTCCTCCAGCTCCTTGTGGCAAGCATATCTTCTCCCAAGACAATACTTTCCTAGAGATATTTGCTTTTCCTGTCAATAAGAATGTCCTGCATGTGGCTTCAATCATTTTCAGCACCTTCTTTGGCAATAGAAATATTTGTGCCCAGTATGATTGTACACCAAAGATCACTGATTTTATGAGCTGTAATCTTCCTGAGTATGATAGCAGCTTTAATGTCTAATAGTTTATCCTGGCAGTGATCTTTTCTACTAGTGGCCAGCATTGGTTAATTGACAACTTTCTTGATACTAGTGGAATACCAAGATATTTGAATGGCAATGTGCCCTCATTATATCCTAGCTCCTACAAGATGTCCTCTTTCAAATTTGCAGAATTGCCAGCAAGGTAAATGGAGCCCTTATCTGCATTTTCCTGTAGTCCTAAGGTCTTTGAGAACTTTATAAAAGCCTGCTGAAGCAGCCTAATAGAAGGGACGTCTATCCTACAAAACATCAACAGATCATCAGCAAAACAAACATGGATCACTCCCAACTTTTTGCATCTAGAATGGAAGTGAAACTTTTTGTTCAAGGCCAACTGATCAAATTCCCTCTGTAGATATTACATAGCAAACACAAACAGGTAAGGTGACATGGGATCACCTTGCCTTATTCCTCTTTGGCCTTTTAAAGGTTTAGTGAGTCCCCCATTCAGTGTTAAGGAATAAGTGACAATTGTTATACATTCCATTATCCATTCGATAAAGTTGTGTGGGAATCCCCAGTTCAATCAGAAGTCTTTTTAGAAAATACCAATCCAATATGTAATAGGCCTTCCTAAGGTCAACCTTAAGTACACACCTTGCTGAAATCCCCTTCTTGTTATAGCCTTTGAATAGTTCATGAGTAAACAATATATTATCAGTGATACTATTTCCTTCAATGAAAGTTGATTGAGATCCTCCAACCAGATGACCTATCACTTTCTTAAGTCTCCCAGTGATCACTTTAGTAATGATCTTGTACATGGTTGTGCAGCATGCTATAGGCCTATAGTCCTTAACCTGAGAGAGGTTGGAGACTTTTGGAATCAGAGTGATAGCAGTACAATTTATGGCCTTGTTTATTTTTCCTGTTTGAAAGAATGCTAGTACATCAGCAAGCACATCACCTTTTACCTCCTCCCAGTGTTGTGTGAAGAATTCAATTGGAAATCCATCAATACCTGGTGCTTTTTCAGTTGGCATGCTTTTAACAGCAACAAATACTTCCTCTATTGTGACTTACTTGATCAACTCAAGTTGTTGTATTCTTGTCAAGCAGAACCCTTTCTTAATCACCTCAGAATTGGGGCAAGTGAGAATGTGTGATGACTCTCCCATCAGCTTCTTGAAGAAAGTGAGGAATTGTTCTTCTACCTGCTTTGGTTCTTTGATCTTAACTCCTGCATCATTATGTATAGAGTTAATTGTATTAGCACTAGTGCGCATCTTCCACTAAGCATGGAAGTATCTTGTATTAGCATCTTCATATTGTATCCATGTGGCTCAAGATTTCTGCCTTAAAACATGTTCCTCCACATTGCTCCACCTTTCCACTTCTATTAACGTTGTTTTCTCTTGTTCTATAAAGATCTGGCATAATGGTTATAGGGAGATATTGGATTGAGCTAATTCCAATTTCTGCTTGGCTTGATTTAGCTTTTGTTGATAGGAGGCCATGTAAGTGTTTAGATCCCTCGGTGCCTCCTTTAACCTCTTAAGTTTCTGACATGTTCTGGACATCCCTGCATCTCTGTAATCCTGTGCCCACACTTCTTTCACAATCCCTGCAAATTCTGGGTAGTGTAATACTGTTTGATATAACTTGAAGGGTCTAGGATTCAAATTTTGTTGTTGTACTGCAAAGTTGGGTTGAGAAGCTGGAGCGTTAGCTACTTTATGAGGATGAGATTTGTTACTTTAGGGTTTGTTTTTTAATTTTTTCGTCTTTATATAAAAATAGGACTATCTGGGGCGACTTAATATATTACAATTAGTAGTGACACTGTGAGTCACCACAAAAGCCCTTGTGTTATGTGGCGTTCACCCCGACTGCAGCGAAATACATTATATTTTGTAACGACTCGTTCTTAGTCGCCACTAATATTATGCTTTCAGCGGCAATAATACTCCCTTCGTTTCAATTTATGTGAATTTATTTCCTTTTTAGTCTGTGCCAAAAAGAATGACCCATTTCCCTATTTGGAAAGAATTTACCTTTATGCAATGATTTATAGCCATACAAAATATATGTGCTTCATTTTACACCACAAGTTCAAAAATCTTCTTTCTTTTCTTAAACTCCGTGCCCAGTCAAATGAATTCACATAAATTGAAACGGAGGGAGTATTTGTCGCCACTAAACACTTATCTTTTGTGGCGCCACAAATAGTCGCCACTAAATATCAGATTTCTTGTAGTGTTTGTCCACACTACCTCTATCATTGCCACATGTGCATGGTCAACAGTCAAATAAGTTTATTAGTTACCAAATACGCGAGTTTGAGTGTTCAAATGGGAACGATGTAAGTTTATCTATCGGCTTTAAAATCTAGTACAAGTTTAAGTGGCCACGAGGTCATTCCGTCATTTTTATTTTTTAAATTTACAATTTAAGGTGGGCCTATTAGGTGTTGTGTGTGATCATTCCATGGTACATCTGATTAAATGGTATGGAACTTTGATGTCGATGAGTAGTGCATGATGTATTAATAATGTTGAGATTAGTAATACTGGATTAATTATGTTGAGATTAGGTATGATGTAATTATTTCTTATCGACTGTTTGGTTTGGTATATTAAATATAACATGTATTGCATAATTTCTTTAAAAATTGGTTATTTACAAATATACCTTCCACATTCATTAGAAAGGATATGGAAAAAGTTTTAAAAGAGCAGTTCTTTCTTTATATATGCGTATCCATATTAAAAATAATAGCATTACTAATGTCATGGTTTGCTATGTATAAGAATAGTGTTGAATAAGATGTATAACTAATACATGTATCAGTTAATCATAGGATGAAAAACACTACCAAATAAAGAATTAATAATAGCAAAATTAATACATATTTTATTTTCATCGTGCTTTTAACTATTTCTTACATTACTAATATTTAGAAAAGGGAGTTGTCGGGGACGAACACGATTATAATTTGTTGTTCAAATAGTTTTCGAAATTGTACTAATATAAAGTGTGGGACCTATTTGGTTGGCTCTTGCCACTTTTGGGCCTGACTTGTAACACGTGTAGGCTTCTATTCAATAAGGACATTTTGGAGTTTAAAAACTGGACGTGTGTCTTTTAACCTACAAGGAAACTGCCACGTCTGTCCAACTTTTGTCTATCCTCTCTATGCTTGCTTCATCTAGAGCTTTCTGTATGCATCCACGCCTAATGGCCATTGGTACTTCAGGTAATCTCCTACCTTTTTAAAATTTAATTCTAATTAAATTTTCTTTTATTGTAAGTTGATTGAGTAATCGAGTAAATCAGTTGGAGAAACCCATAAGTAATAAAACTATGACCCTATGCGATGGTGTGCCTTTGCCTCTTTCGAGAATTTTCTTTAGGTGTTATTATGTATCTTCATTAGCATTTATTTGTGATTAGTTGCATTAGTTTAATGTTTTCTTCTTTTTCTTCGATATCTTTTAAACACCATTATGCAATAAAAGCTAATGGTTGTTGTAGTTGTCGTTTGACTCTTTTCTGTATCTTCTAATTGCCTGCTTTGGTCATCTGTTTGACCTGTCGGTCATAGTTTTATTTCCTTTTCTACCATTGTTATTTGCTGCTCTTGCCCAAGTTTTGTCATTGTTTTATTAATTCTGCAACTTCCATATATATCCTCTATTGGTTTAATTTCTTCTATGGGCACCTGAAAGTTGTATTAAGAACAAAATTTGTTTTAGATTCTATGTACATGCCAAAAGAGGGGATAAGAAAGGGATGGTCATCTCAGATTATAGAACATTCCTCCGTTCCAATTTATTTGATGTATTTAGGATTTTGAGAGTTAAACGACTATTCTTTGATCGCGATTGTTTTATGTTTTTAAGGATTTTGAATTATTAATTATTATGACTTATAATACTTTTGATGTAGTTTTCAAATATGTAATTTTTATTTAAAAAATTAAAAGTTTTATGTGTGAATTCGCAGTCAAAATTGAGAATTTTGGCACTCAAAATCGGAAATGCATCAAATTAATTGGGACAAAGGGAGTATTTAGATTCTCCCAATATGCTTTGCGATGGTAAAGTTGCGACGTGTTAGATGTGTTCTGCATTTGTTTTCGACTGTTGTTCTAACGCCAATCATGATAACAGTTTCTAAAAAAAATTTATGGAACTGTACTTCAATCTTAGGAATGTATTGAAGCTTCGCAAAAATGAAAGGAAATAAATTCTCATCTTCATTCTCTTCTTTTAAGCGTATTATGCTTTTACTAATACACATGTTTTATTCATTCATCCTCCGCTCTTGCACCAGATAATAAGGCAAATAGTTAGATGCAATAGAAGCCGCAGAAAAGTTTAATTTATTTCTTTCTTTCCATTATATCATTATATTATATATTATAGATGCTAATTCTGTAAAAGATTGTTAAGAGAATAGTGATTGCATGGTGTAGTAGACTAATTTCAATTAAAATGGTATTGATACTTTGCTCTTTATAATTAACCGTTTAATGCAGTTTTCTGAAATAAACAGCATTCATTGAAGGGTCCTAAGTAGAAGTAAAAACTCCAAAATAAATTTTAGAGACATAATTCTCCCATATGTTCGCTGGTGAAGAAAATACTCTTAGCATAGTAAGAGATTATAAAAATTGAAAATGCACCTGATGGATAAACAAGGATGAGTTCATCCTAGGTAAATGGGAAAAATGAATGATATGCACTTTCTTACTAATTTATGGTTGAAAACTCTCTTTCCTGTTTTTGTTTGCAATAAGAAACTCATATGAGAGTCCAGACAGTGAAAGAAGGAATATTTACATTTTTGTTTTTGGTCAAATATCAAAACTTTTATTCAACCAGTAAAGATAATTACAGCATCTCTAACTCCTTTAAACTAAAGGGTTAGACTCAAAAAAAAAACAGCAAAATACAAGAAAACACTATTATTTACATCTCCATAGTTCCTCTACTACTTATAATATCAACTATTCATAGAGGAAAGCTATTCACTCCTTCTAAAATCTTCTTCCATTTAGACTTTTGTTGCCCTTTGATATGAAGTTGGAGGACAATGTCACGAATTCTACTCTTGGTTTCAGTCTTTCTCCCCTGAAATCTGCGCATGTTTCTTTCTATCCATGTATGGTATACCATTGCTGCAAACAGAAATGCCAATATGCTATTACGAGGTCTACCATTCTTTGCTCTTTTTGTCAACCATACGACTTCCTCTTCCCAAAGTCCAATTTGATGTCTCTCTCCCAACCAGTTGAGTAGTGTACTCCAGATATTCCTTGAGTATTGATATTCAAAAAAGAGATGGGCCATTGTTTCTGTTTTTTCACTACTGCACAATACACATCCACTTGCTACTTGTATCCCCCAAGCTGCCAGCCTATCCACAATGGTGATTCTATGGTGAAGTGCTAGCCATAAGATGAAGTTATGTCTAGGTATAGTTGAACCCAATATTAAGGCCTTCCAGTGAACCTTTTGAAATTGAGGCCTCGCTAAAGTGTAAGCCTTCTGAATATTGAACTGGCCCTTCCTACAATAGTTGTTAATGTTGGCAAAGGAGTCTATACTCAGGTACCAATCTCTTATGTCAAATACTTTTCTTACCAGTCAGCAAGCTTGACTAGGAGTGCTCATTGTAGTGAAGTCTTACTTTTTTATATAAACTGCATGAATCCATTTAATCCAAAGTGCATCTTTTTTTATATGTATAGCCCACATTAGTTTACAAATTGCTGCTTTGTTCCACCATAAGAAATTAATGACATTTAGTCCACCAGTTGAAGTAGGCATACATATTTTATCCCATGAAATCAATGCTCTCTTTGAAGGGTTTTGACTGCCAGTCCATAGAAATGTTCTGCACACAGTATTCACTAGTTGTATGATCTTTTTTGGAAATAGAAACACCTGCCCCCAATATGTTTGCATTTCAAATAGGACACTCTTTATCAGTTGTAGTCTTCCACTGTAAGATAGAAACTTTGATGTCCAGCACTTTATTTTGTTGGTTATCTTCTCCACTAATGGCATACATTGCTGAATTGTTAACTTTCTTGATGATAAAGGCACTCCCAAGTATTTGAATGGTAGGGCTTCCATCTTGAACTGATAATGTGCACTAATCATATCTTTAAATCCCTGAGACACTCCAGCTACATAGATAGAACTCTTGTCTAAGTTTGCTGTGAGCCCAGTCACCTTCGAGAAATGGTTGAACTTATCCAGCATTAGTTGAATAGAAATCTTGTCAGCTCTGCAACACATTATCAGATCATCTGCAAAACAGATATGAGTAAGGTTCAACTTTGCACATGTTGGGTGGAAATTGAAGTCAGGGATGTCTTTAAGAGTCTTCAATGTTCTACTCAGATATTCCATCACTAGCACAAACAGGTAGGGGGACATTGGATCCCCTTGTCTCAGTCCCTTTCTTGCTTGAAATCTATTAGTGAGCCCACCATTAATCACTATAGAATAGCTCACAGTAGTCACACATTCCATTATCCACTGCATCATTTTATCAGGTATCCCTTATTCCAGCAAGACCATACGTAAGAAAGGCCATTCAACTGAATCATACGCCTTTCTTATGTCAACTTTGTAATGTACCTAGGCGAGACTCCTTTTTTGTTATACCCCTTAACCAACTCATGAGCAATAATTATATTGTATGCTTTTCCCTTCTATAAAGGTTGACTGAGCTGGTCCTACTATGATATCCAAGAATTTTTGCAATGAGCTTGTATATGGTGGTACAACATGCTATTGGTCGATACATAAAGGAGATGCTGAAGTACGTAGTATGTTCACTTTTTTAATGTATGTTTGACCTTATTGTCTTAAAATTTCTGTATGCTCAATTTAATGTATGTTTTCCTCTCATTTGGCCTTGCTCCACTCTGCAACTTATTCCTGCTTAATTTTATGTTTTCTATTCGTGGAAAATGGAAATTGTTGCGTTCCATCTTTTGCTTGTTTAGTCATCTGATATTCACAAAAGCCATAATTTGAGGGTTCCAGTAAATTGTATTTTGCATTGTATTCAATTTTTAGGTGTTCAGTAGAACTTAATTCATTCATCTCACTCGGACACCTTAATAGAAATTCCAATTCAAATTTCTTATTTTAACAGTTGAATATGCGGTGAAGCCTGGTGCGAATAGGGACTTTAAGGCAGATGCCGAGCCAGCGCATGGAAATGTAAATCACAGCCAGAAATGTTTTTCTAAAATCTATACATTATTAAAAGGAGAGGAAAAATCACTCTCCTTAAGCCAAGTGGCGGCCTAGAATAAAGTCACATGGCATAAGTAGTGAATAATTAATTTTTTATCAAATAATTAGTTTTTGGTTATTATTTTTATATTTAAATATATATAATAATAATAAAATAAAATATTTCATAATAAAAAACAAAAATTTATATCAAATAATAAAATAAAATATTTTATTAAAAAAACATTTTATAAAAAAACAAAAAATTAAAATATTTGTCCATTCTAATTGGAGAGTAGTTTCAAGTTGGAGCTTTTAAATCTATATATTATTGAAAGGAGAGGAAAAAGATCTCTTTTTAAGCCAAGTAGCAGCCTAGAAAAAGGTCATATGGCATAAAAGTTAATAATTACTTATTTAGTTAATAATTAGTTATTGGTTATTGTTTTTGAATTTAAATATCTATAAAATAATTTTAATAAAAATTATTATAAAAAGAAAAATTACAAAAACTAATTGCCCATTCAAATTGGAAAATAGTTTCAAGTTGGAGTTTTTAAATTATTTTAAAATAAAAAACTAAAATTACATAAAATAAAAAATTGCCAATTTAAAATTTCTTTGTTTTTTTTAATAATTTTTGTTTTTATTTTTTAAAAATAAAAAGTTTAATTACTCAGAAAGTATTATTGAGAATAATAGAATGAAATACAAAAAAAATAATATGTATATTCTATTATACTATAAAATGAATGTAGCATACAAATATCTACTCTATAGTATTTTTAAAAGGAAAGGAAAAATCACTCTCCTTAAGTCAAGTGGCGGCCTAGAATAAAGCCACATGGCATAATTAGTTAATAATTAATTATTTATTAAATAATTATTTTTTGGTTATTGTTTTTGCATTTAAATATCTATATAATAATAAAATAAAATATTTTATAATAAGAAACAAAACTTTCTATCAAATAATAAAATATTCTTTTAAAAAAAACATTTTATAAAATTATTATTATTAAAAGGAGAGGAAAAAGCCGTCTCCTTAAGCCAAGTGGTAGCCTAGAAATAGGCCACATGGTATAAAAGTTAATAATTAAGTATTTAGTTAATAATTAGTTGTTGGTTATTATTTTTGAATTTAAATATCTATAAAATATTTTTTTAAAAATAATATTATAAAAAACGAAAATTACAAAAACTAATTGCCCATTCAAATTGGAGAGTAGTTTCAAGTTGGAGTTTTTAAATTATTTTAAAATAAAAAACAAAAATTACAAAACATAAAACATTGCCAATTTAAAATTTCTTTGTTTTTGAATAATTTTTGTTTTTCTTTTTTAAAAATAAAACGTTTATTTATTCAAAAACTATTATTGAGAATAATAGAATAAAATACAAAAGAATAATATGTATCTTCTATTATACTATAAAACTAAAGTAACATACAAATATCTATATCTATAGTATTATTAAAAGGAGAGGAAAAATCACTCTCCTTAAGTAAAGTGGCAGCCTAGAATAAAGCCACATGGCATAAGAAGTTAATAATTAGTTTTTTATCAAATAATTAGTTTTTGGTTATTATTTTTGTATATATATATATAATAAATATTTTATAATAAAAAACAAAAATTTCTATCAAATAATAAAATAAAATATTTTATAAAAAAACACAAAAATTTAAAAAATTTGCCCATTCAAATTGGAGAGTAGTTTCAAATTAGAGTTTTTAAATATATATACTATTAAAAGGAGAGGAAAAAAGTCAAAACCCCTCTCCTTAAGCCAAGTGGCATCCTAGAAAAAGGCGACATGGCATAAAAGTTAATAATTAGTTATTTAGTTAATAATTAGTTATTGGTAATTATTTTTGAATTTAAATATCTATAAAATAATTTTAAAAACAATATTATAAAAAACGAAAATTACAAAAACTAATTGCCCATTTAAATTGTAAAGTAGTTTCAAGTTTGTCACACCCCGAACCTAGGAGCGAGACCAGCACCCGGTGCCTCACCTAACCTGGC
>AWOL01S0010137.1:0-10776 GCA_000715115.1 Nicotiana otophora
AACATCCTATTATATCATCCCACACACTAGCTTCCCACACATCATCAACAAGGATGAGATATCTTTTGGAGTATAAAGCTTTGCGTAGCTCATCAGCTAATTGATCAACATGTTTTCCTCCACATTCAAAGTCTTTACTGGTAGCATCATGTAGAATCTCCAGTAACAAGTTCTTACGTGAATATACTTGAGACACACAACACTGTGCACGAATGTCAAAGTGAGAAACAACTAACTTGTCAGAGTAGAGTCTGCGGGCTAGAGTCGTCTTGCCTAGACCCGGCATGCCGGTTATTGAGATAACATCTCGCCCTTTGGTTCCTCCTATTAGTTGGTCTCTTAATTTTTCTATGACATCCTTAAAACCCACAACTTCATCATTCATGATTGTAGACCTTGCCAAACTTGATGGCGTTTGAGTTTTGCCAGTATTGTTCATTGCTTCCTCAACTATTTTTTTCCCTTGAATCTCTGTCACCTCATTTCTGATATGAGCAATCTCCTCTATGATATCCAAAAGCCAACGCTCAAGGCACCAGAGAGGACCTTCTTTACTTATAAAAACATCAACTATGTATTCTACCTCATATGCTTTGCCAATTAATTGTGTAGCACAACGCTGACATTTGTCGAGGCCATCGTGTCGCTCTTCTGCAACATCCACTAGAAATGGTTGCAAGCTTTCAAATTCCTTCTGAATTATTTGAACTTGGTTCTTGATATAAGCGGGTGAATCTGCATAACGGCATTTGAATTCCTTCAGGTTGTTTAAAAGGAAATCAACATAGCCTAGTCCAAGAATCCTTGGTAAGTTAGATTGAAACGCCTTCCGAAAGGTGGGATAGATCCTTTTGCCTATGCTTTGAATATTTCCCGACAAATCAAGAACTTGTTCTGGGTTCACTTCTCCCGGTGCAATGTCTTCCTTCTCCTCCTCCTCGCCTCCGTACAACGAGTAAACCAGAAGCCCGACATCAATAATTGCAGTGTCAATAACTGGAAGAAATTCAAGATCTTGTATCGGCACATGGATGATATTGGCTCTCAATAGGTTGAGCATCTCTTGAATGATAGCCAAGTGATCCTTCAAAGCAACTCTCTGACTGGAGTTATTATTAGTTGGTAGGTCTGCCAAATTGTGTAGGATAGTCTCCAAAAAGCTGGCTTCAGTATCCATTGCTTGCTCTTGATTTTGGATTTTGGGATACCATCCTGCAGATTGTATTGTCGACTTTAAAGATTACAAGACATCAACATAGATGTTGCGGATGCATGGTTGAGTGGGCTTAATCCTCATTCGCAAGAGATCAGAAAGCAATACATTTATTTCCTCTGAAGTCAAGTCTGGTAAATACAACCAGAAAAGCATTGATGTGTGGCCGGCCACTGCTAAAGCGTGAGTAAAGAAATTAACAATATGTTGGCTCTGAGGCTCTCTTAAGCTCTTTGAGACAAAGCAGAAGAAATTTTGCAGCATTTTCAATTCTTTTAAAACATCTTCTATATGTTTCATTATTGTTTCGGGGACAATAAGAAACGAACAGCGAACATAAATCTTCACTAAATCACGAAGATTCTCCACCACAGTATCCATGAATTCTGTCACAAATNTAAATTTGCGAATAGCAATACCATCCTTGTTGGCTGAAAGTGGTAAGTATGATATTTTAGGAAAGGCGTATTTGGCTCTAATTTCCCTCTTAATCAACCAAATCTCGTTTTGTAACTTAAAGGTACAAAAATCAAAGTACTCAGCTAGATGTAATTCAGAAAAGTCAAGTAGAGCATCTTGATACAGAGCTTGGACTTTGTGAGTGACATCTAGCATGTTTGGTTCTTTAGTGAAGATCTGCAAGCTGAGAAAAATATCCAGGAATTTGAATTCATGTATAAAGAATTGGACTCCATATATAAAAGTTTCAGGGTAGAATAAACTATTGTCAAGTTGTTGCAAACGTTCAAAAAGACGATTCTTTGAAGACAGATATTCGTTAGAAGACATTTTTTCACAGACAGTGTGATGAAGTTGAACTGCAAAGGGGGAGAAGAAGAAGAAGAAGAAGAAGAAGAGAGCAACTCCGATGCTTAGAATAAGGATTATGACAATTAAACCACACCTACTCAAAGCACCTTTTGATTTTCCAAATGCACCTTTCTGTGAGGCCAAAACAACTTTTCCTGTTTCATTATTTAAACAACGACTCTCAAAAACCAGAACACCTTTGCCATTTTCCACCATTATAAAAATGTAATTAAATGTCGAATATGTGACTAATCTTATGTTATATTTTGTTGTCGGCAGATTTGTGACTAACTATATTAGTAATTTGAGATAACTATTACAGATTTCGTTTTACTCCAGATATAGCTTAGTTACTTCAATTGTTGTAACCAGCAAGTACTGGACCCACCATCACTACCTAATAATTCCACCTCCTTTTTATCTTCTTCAAATCACCCTATTCCCATGTATCTTCTTCTTTTTTAGTATTTAGTATTATTAGTAGTTTCCTTACAAGTCAACAAAGACTCCTCAAAGCTGAAAACCAATTCTTCATTCTCACCAAAATCTCTTGACAAAAATATTACCCAAATGGATAATGTATACCTTTAAACTTCATTAATCTGGATGTCTTGCGCTATTAATTCTTTTAAGCTTCTGATAGAAGAAAAAAAAAGTCTCTCTTCAAACCTTTAGCTTGACCCCAAAAAAAAGAAGAAAAAAAAAACAACAGTCTCGTGCACAAAATATCCCGCATTTCTGCAGGGTTTGGGGAAGGTCGCACCCAGAAGGTATAATATAGACAGTCTACCCTAATGCAAGGATTGGTGACCGCTTTCACGGCTCGTCAGAGACAATTTTAACATTGCTCCAAAGCTCCTCGTCTTGACAAAAATAAATAATTAACAGAATTTGCGCACCTTTTAGACAACGGGGGTACTTTTCATTGAACTGGAAAAGCATACAAAATTTCTTGTCCAAGCTGCATGATCTCGTTCCCGACAATTGAAGGAAAAAAAAAAGAAGATAAATCCTTAGTTAGTCGTTGAAAAAAAAACTTATAATGAAGAATACCGTATACAATTAAGTTAAATTGACACAATGGCTATTTTCCATCACCTATCACAATCAAAAGGAGTTAAGGAAATCAAAATCAAAAATCAAAATCATCTTGTTTTTCACTTTTTTGTCCTAATTAGCCTATTGATTGACGAGCTAAAAGATGCTAAATTTAGTTCACTGAACTACAGGACTTGAAATTTACGGACAACATACTTTCAATCTCTTACAGGCATTTTACCAAGCAGGTCAAGGGCATCTCAATACTGACATAGGAAATACAATATTTTACCTTGTTTTATGAGGCGCAATAATGGCGTAGGAAGAGAAATAGCATCAAAGCCACTTAGCTTTTCTCTATATCTTTTTATTTATTTTGGATGGAGATTATAAAATGGCATTTGACAGACTTGCATTTGCCTATTAAATGTCGAATACGTGATCTGATGTTAATGTTTTGTTCTCGGCATATTTTTGTCTCACTGCACTAATTAGCGCCACTCAAAATTGAACTGCTATCGTTAATTGAATCGAAAAAACGGCTTATTGGCTTATTGGTATCGGGTTATCAGGGTAACGGTCGGTGAACGGATTGAAATTTTATAATTAACGGCTTAACGGTTTGGGGGCGGATTACTCAATTTACTTATCGGATAAACCGTTAACCCAGTAAAAATTTTTATATTTATACTTTTACCCCCATGTATATAAAATAATTTTTGAAACCCTAAGGTACTCTTGGGAACGTCAAGGTACTCTTTCTTGAATTCCCAACTATTATTTCCCCTTTCTTTTGCGGTCAAAACATGTTATGTATACAGTATATTGAAAAGCATGTCCTAAAAAATTATGTATGTTAAGAAGTGACGTGCATCTCTTCTTTCTTCTTCTGGTATACATATTCCTTTATTGTACGGTTATCCTAAGAGTAAGAGAAAAAATGCACTTCCTTTTATGTTTTTTAATATAGCAGTAGTAATTAAAATCTGACAACTTACAGGAAAATATTCTTAGCTATGCAACCAAAAGAACTAGGGTTCAAAAAATTTTCATTTGATTTAGCCGATAAACCGCCCGATAATCGTTAATCCGATACCAATCCGCTCGTTATCTTATTGGATGGCTAGCGGATTACTATATTTATAATCCGATAACCGATAAGACGAACCGTTAAGCGTAATAATCCGTCAAATCCGCCCGATAAGCACCCCTAGTACTAATGTTATATTTCTCCTATTGGACTTACTTCCTTCGTATCAAATTATCTGTCGTGTTATTAAATAAGAATTAATTATTTATGTCTTAAGATATAATCTCTCTTCATTTAATATTTACTCATAATTAAGGTATTTGTAGTCTTCAAGAACAATTAATATTAAAGGTAGAATAGGAAAAAAAATAATTAATTTAGTCTTGAATTTCTAAAATGACAAATAATTTGAGACAACTATTTTTAGAATCATAACAAATAATTTGAGACCGAGGGGATATATAATAAGGTATTTCAATTAATACTCACCCCTAAAAGTAAAAGTTTTATTGCATATGATGCGGTCAAATGCCATTTTTTATGTGCAATTAATTGCAGATGTTTCTCTCCTAAGCATTTACTGACGTTTATAACTGTGGTTTATTTTTCACATTAAGCCCACATTTACAACAACAACAACAACAATCCAGTAGAATCTTACCAGTGGGGTCTAGGGAGGGTAGAGTATGCGCAGAACTTACCCCTACCCCTCCCTGTTTCCGGGAGACCTTCAACACATTAAGCCCAAGTTTGTCTATTGTTATTTCTCTCAACATTCATTTCATGCTTGAGTTGGAGGGTCTCCCTCCGACCATCGGTTCAAGTAATTTGCTTTCGAAAATTTATCTGCAACCTATCTCATGCCGGCCTAAAAGATAGAATGGTTTTTAGATAGTGCATTGGCTACGGCGCCATTTACAAAGAAAGCATGTCTCTATGGATGTTACTTGATTTTCAAATCAACCCGATTTTTATGACCCAATAAAGAAAACTTTGAATCGTCAACAAAAAGAACCTGAGGTTAACTTCTTTACTTGTTTACTCGTAAAACAGAACAATTGAATTTATACATAATTTCTAGACAAGTGAACTAATTTGATCATGAAATAATGCAATAATTAAAGAAATGTACAATACTTAGCCTTGAAATGTAGATGAAACAACAAGATGACAGTTTCGGGAACAAGGTTTCCGGGCACATCAATTATGAAATCAAAAAGCAAGAAAATAAGATTGTATTAAGCTTTGTATAGAATATAGTGTAAGTTTTGCCAGAAAATTCGTATCCTTTCAATGATAACTGAGCTCACTATTTATAGCTATGTCTAGGGAAGGAGGACCTAGAATCGTGCCCTCCTTTAATGCCAATTATGAGGGTCATTAATGAAGATGTAACGGTGAACATAAATGTCAAATTCCTTGTAATGGACAACTGCTCTTAATGCCATGAATACTCTCTATTGAATGCTACCGGGAGCAGAGCATTTATCACATCTTTATGAGCATTATTTTTACCGGTGACAAACGAAATAATTATCTTCAGTCTTCAATCGTCCCCCGTCTTTGGTTCCACGTGTCCCTTTCTCGGATGACCACTTGCCATAACATATTTTACCCAGTACAGATAGTCCACCTGCTTTTCGGTGACATAACTTTGTGTTACTTTGAAGCTGGTAGAAATACTTTTCTGGGGGGAATTACTATAACTCCCTCTGAAGGCTTCTGACGGTTGTTTACACGCATGTCTCTCCGCATTTAATGCCCCGAATACGCGTCATCTAACGATCCAACACAACTTTTGTCGATTATCGAGGTAATCATGGCCATGAATTTAGCCGCCAAAATTTTACTTATACACACCATTCTTTTCCTTTGTACTTCATAATTTCTCGAGCTTCTGATTTGCATCTTTGTTCCCCATCCTTTCTCTAATTTGCTTCAAACAAAATATTTTCCTTCTTCTTATTCAATGGCTTCTTCCTCCAACCGTGGCGGTTCTTCAAAGAACAGGAATAAAGCCGAGGACTCTGTTTGTCTAACGGTCAGTTTCATCATCCCAAAAAGACTCAGTACCACAAAGGACTTTGAAGAGAAATTCCCTTCTGCTAACCCCCATATATGGGCTGTTAGTAGGTACCCTTCTTCCATTCGTCCTTACAGTATTCCTGCTGTAAAGGAATACTGTCGTTGTCATGAGTTGGATATCATTGCTCCTGATCTACGGAGCGAGTGACCCTTCCCAAGGAAGGTTTTACATATTTTAAAATTCATCCATTTAATTTGGGTGAATTTTCTTTGAGCGGAGAGCTTGATTCTGTGATTGCGGAGTTTTGCTTTAGCTACCAGGTGTATTTGGCATAGGTAAGTCCTTCAGTGTGGAGGACGGTTGCCTGCCTTCGACGTTTGTGCCAGGAGACTGGAGAAGAGCTAACAGTAGCTCATATGATAAATCTCTACTCTCCCAAAATTTTGCGAGGAGGTATGATAAACCTCTGCAAACGTGGTCACCATGCCCTGTTCGCTATGGTTGCCACTAATAATATCATTCCGACAACGGCTTCGTCCTTTCCGGCCGCTTGGAACCGTACTCGTAAGATCTTTATTTAATATATCTTCTTTCACTATATATTCTTCTATGGCTGTATCGACTCTTCACCGTTCGTATGTTTCAGCAACTCGATGGATCCCATCGGCAGTGAAAGTCTTGGACCGGTGAGTTCAGAAGATTTTGAACTTCATGACGCCCGAAGCTCGTTTGTGGAAAGAATTGGCCCTAAAATATGGGTGAAAGGCCAAAATTCATGGTAATTTGAACTTACCTTGCTTCCATTTTTCTTTGTTTTGTATATGGAGAACTTGATTGAACCCTTCTGACTTGTTCACGAAATTAGGTCTACTTGCAGGCTCTGTTGTTGTCCCCGAGGAGGACATTTTGGCTGATCCTGCTGATGCAACGAGGCTTTTCCAGGAAGCACTTACTCGAACAAATATCTCCGGGCCTGTTTCGGGCCCAAACAATTCTTCACGGAGTTTTCGATCGGAGGATAAGCAACCAAAGAGAAGACTTTCCTCCGCGATCGGGGAGAAGAATAAGAGGGCAAAAACTGATGTCACACCTCCTTTTTCCCGAGGGGATAGGGGATAGGGAGTTTTTCTAATTTAAGTGACATTATTCTAAATGAGATTATTTATTTATTCAGAATCACCACTTGGAATAATTTATGGTGTCCCAAGTCACCGATTTATTTTAGAATCCCAAATTGAGGAAATTTGACTCTTATTTATGGTCTGCGAACACAGAAGATCGGGTAAGAAATTCTGTTAACCCGAGAGAAGGTGTGAGGCACTCCCGAGTTTCTTAGTTTTAGCACGGTCGCTCAACTATTAATAATTGGCCTAGTTATCTGATTTAATACATGTTTTAAACCTATATGTGCATTTTTATTCCTTTTAACCGCTTTTAATTATTTATGGAACTTATTTGAACAGGTCGCGATGTCGCAAACTCATTTATTTTTGTACATATTGCGAATCGCGTCACGTGAAACGCACCCGTGATTTACAACATGTTTATTTTTATTATTATTCGAAGTTGAAGTCAAGTCGCGTGAAACGCGCACTTGAGTTGGGGTTTACGTATCGTGACCATGCCACGGGAACCATACCCATAGTCACGATGATTTATTAATCGCGCCTAAAGCAACTAGCACGTGTTCATGATTTATTTTTCCTTACGGGTTTGAGATTTGTGTAAGGTCAAGAGCTATGGAAATCAATTGTGAAAAATGGGTCAGCTTTTGCTCTTACTTAATTGGGCATGACAGAAACTATTTTGGACCAGATAAATTAAATTGGATCGTAGTATAATTGGCCCTTTAAAGCCAATTAATGAGTATGCCCAGTTACTAGTTCATCAAGCTACTCCCCTATCAATTAGTCAATTGCAGTAGTACATATTTCGTTAAGCAAAGCCCAACCACCGGGCCCAATCATTATTTTTTTTAAGTCCAAACCTCATTTTCCAATTTCAACTAGCAGACATAGATTTTATTCCCAAAGTTCAAACATTCACTACGTGCCCAAAAATTATATTTTTTTATCAATCTTCATGTTAATCATCAAGAAAGTAGCAAACTTTAACAAAGCTAATGAGACCTAACAATTAATACAGAAAACAAAATTCAATCTTCATGAATCTAAATAAGATCAAATTATATATTCAAGCATAATATCTTAATAAAACAATGATGAGAGAAATGGACCTTTACAAGACTGTTTTGAAGCTCGGACAATGGACAAGGATGTAAATGGAGCCTCGACCAAAATCGACAAATGGAGCTCGAACTCGACGACTCAACTTTGGAGTTGTTGTTTTCTATACAAAAGGGGATAGTTTCGCTGGATTTTCAGCTCGTTTTTGTGGTGCTTTTTAGCTTGATTTCCAGTTGGTTCGGGGCTGGAGTTTAAGTGATGAATTGCTGGATTTTTCGAAAGAAAGCTGAAGAAAGAATGACACGAGTAGAAATTCCCTTATCCTAGAAAAAGAAAAATTAATTTCTCTCAATTCCCTCCTCCCTCTTTTTTTCTCTTTCTCCCCCCTTTTCTCCTCACATTTCTCTTCTATTTATAGAAAATATTTCGAAATGTTTTCAGATTTTTTTATTTTAATTTATTTTTTTATTATTTTTTAATTAAAAAGTGTTCTCACTTCTCATTTTTAAAAAAAAAAATAAAAACTAATTCCCCACTTTCCTTTACTTTTATTTTTAATTTTTTACTTTTTTTACCTTTATTATATTTAAATTTCCACTTTTATACTTTTCTTTTTTTATTTTCTACTTATTTTACTTTTCTTTCTTTTAATTTCCACTTAATTTAAATTTTTTTTTTAAAAGAATTTCAGCTACCCTTACTTTTATTTTTTTAATTCCAACTTTCTTTTACTTTTTATTTTTTTTAAATTTTCACATTCTTTTACTTTTTTTATTAAATAATTTCTACCTACTTTTACTTTTTAATTTTATATTTCTATTTTTCTTATTTTTTAATTCCAGTCAGAAATTTGTTTTAAAAAAAAATTAATTAATTTTTATTTATTTTCCATTTTTTAATTTATTTTATTTAACAATAAAGATAAAAATAAAAATAAAAATTTAAAAATAATACTAATAGTAATAATTGACCTTTTAAATTATTATTAATTTTTACCCTATATATATATATATAATAAGTGTAAGAAAGCTAAAAATATATATTAAATTTCTGAAAATATTTACATAGTAAAAGATAATAAAAATTCAAATATAGTCAAAAATTAGGTGGTCACAACTGCCCCTCTTTACTTGGAAATATGAAGAGTTTTCAGGCAAAGACGAGGTGAGCCATGTGACTAATTTTTGACCAAACAATTATTCAAAAGGAAAAGAAATAAAAGATAGGGTGCAGTCGAGTCCTGATTTTGGACAGCCTACATATCCCGGGTTATAGGGGAATCAGGTCGCGTGTAGTTCAAGGAGAATGGTGGAATGATGAGTTGAGGAGTCGAGTGAGGTTCCATCGAGGCTCCGATCCGCGGTCCTACTATTATATCAAAATAAAAAAGAAACTAAACAAGCCTATCAGTTATGAGTTACAAGATTCCTATCTATGAGTCTTCAGAAACTTGATCTTGAGTCTTGACTGGTTCTTCATGCAGACTCTGATCTAAACCTTGATGCTCGCTAGCTGTAGGTTCTAGTTCATTTAACAATAGCTTCTTCTAATCAAAACAGGACTCCAATGCTCGTGACTTCAATCATGTCTTGAGCATTCCATATCTTTTCAATTGCTTTTGCATTTTGGATTCACTTATTATTATTATTTTTATTTTAAATTGAGACTTCTTCTTTTGGTCATCTCGAACCCTGTGCCTCGAGGTAAAATCTACTCAGACACCAAAACAAACAAACGAACGAAATTTTTTTGCCCCAATTTGCACTAGGAAAATTACATGAGTTATTGTAACAAAATTCTAAGCTACTTCTTTATTGAAAACAATAAAAGGTCGGGAGTGGTGTACCCTGAAAAAGTCATGTTTATTTTTTGGATGGTGTTCTGTTATTGTCAAAAGGATGTCTCAACTAAGGATTGGTGTACCTTATGTTGGGAAAATATAGCCAGGGAATAGGATACCCTATATTGGTAAATATATCAGGGAGTGGTGTACCCTGCATTTAAGATCAAATCAATTAGGGGGTGAATACTCTATGTTAGAAAGGAGACTAGGGAATGGAGACCTTATATCTAAAATAAAATCAACTAGGGAGTGGAGACTCTATGTTAAAAAAGCGACTAAGGAGTGGAGACCCTATGTCTAAAACATCAACTAGGGAGTGGAGACCCTATGTTGGAAAAGCGACTAGGGAGTGGAGACCGTATGTCTAAAAATATCAACTAGGGAGTGGATACCCTATGTTGGAAAAGCAGACTAGGGAGTGGAGACCCTATGTTTAAAAATCATCAGCTAGGGAGTGAAGACCCTATGTTGGAAAAGAGACTAGGGAGTGGAGACCCTATGTCTAAAAACATCAACTAGGGAGTGGAGACTCTATGTCTAAATATCATCAACTAGGGAGTGCAGACCCTATGTTGGAAAAGAGACTAGGGAGTGGAGACCCTATGTCTAAAAATCATCAACTAGGGAGTG
>AWOL01S0010137.1:11089-25518 GCA_000715115.1 Nicotiana otophora
TCTAAAATAAAATCAACTAGGGAGTGGAGACTCTATGTTAGGAAAGGCGACTAGGGAGTGGATACCCTATGTCTAAAATAAAATCAACTAGGGAGTGGAGAACCTATTTTGGAAAAGAGACTAGAGAGTGGAGACCCTATGTCTAAAAGAAAATCAACTAGGGAGTGGAGACCCTATGTTGGAAAAGAGACTATGGAATTGAGACCCTATGTTGGAAAAGAGACTAGGGAGTGGAGACCCTATGTATAAAATAATATCAACTAGGGAATGGAGACCGTATGTTGGAAAGGAGACTAGGGAGTGGAGACCCTATGTCTAAAATAACATCAACTAGGGAGTAGAGGCCTTATGTTGGAAAAGATACTAGGGAGTGGAGACCCTATGTCCAAAAATCATCAACTAGGGAGTGGGGACCCTATGTTTGAAAAGTGACTAGGGAGTGGATTTCCTATGTCTAAAAACATCAACTAGGGAGTAGAGATCCTATGTTGGAAAAGTGACTAGGGAGTGGAGACCCTATGTCTAAAATAATCAACTAGGGAGTGGAGACCGTATGTTGGAAAAGCGACTAGGGAATAGAGACCCTATGTCTAAAACATCAACTAGGGAGTGAAGACCCTATGTTGGAAAAGCTACTAGGGAGTAGAGACCCTATGTCTAAAACATCAACTAGGGAGTGAAGACCCTATGTTGGAAAAGCTACTAGGGAGTAGAGACCCTATGTCTAAAATAACATCAACTAGGGAGTGGAAACCCTATGTTGGAAAAGAGACTAGGGAGTGGAGACCCTATGTCTAAAAATATCAACTAGGGAGTTGAGACCCTATATTGGAAAAAAACTAGGGAGTGGAGACCCTATTTCTAAAAATATCAACTAGGGAGTGGCGACCCTATGTTGGAAAAGCGACTAAGGAGTGGAGATCCTATGTCTAAAAATATCAACTAGGGAGTGGAGACCCTATGTTGGAAAAGCGACTAGGGAGTGGACACCCTATATCTAAAATAATCATCTACTAGGGAGTGGAGACCCTATGTTGGTAAATCAGACTAGGGAGTGGAGACCCTATGTCTAAAAATATCAACTAGGGAGTGGAGACCCTATGTCTAAAAATATCAACTAGGGAGTGGATACCCTATGTTGGAAAAGCGACTAGGGAGTGAAGACCCTATGATTAAAATATCAATTAGGGAGTGGAGACCCTATGTCTAAAATAATCAACTAGGGAGTGGAGACCCTATGTCTAAAATATCAACTAGGGAGTGGAGATCCTATGTTGGAAAAGCGACTAGGGAGTGGAGACCCTATGTTGGAAAAGATACTAGGGAGTAGAGACCCTATGTCTAAAATAACATCAATTAGGGAGTGGATACCCTATGTTAAAAAAGAGACTAGGGAGTGGAGACCCTATGTCCTAAAATCATCAACCAGGGATTGGGGACCTTATGTTGGAAAAATGACTAGGGATTGGAGACCCTATACTACCATGATTTTGAATTGTTTTTTTCTTTTATTTAAGAGAATGAGTAAAATACGGGAAAGAATTTGGAGAAGACTTCCCTTTTTTAGAGTGGTTATTGCTGCAGAGCTATTTTAGTCTCCGCGCAGTTTTTTTTTTGTTCCACCTGCTTCTTGCAAGGTTGCTTTGTATTGCACCTGTTTCCTGTGGTTCAAACAAAGAACAATTTGTCAGTATGAAACGGTGGTTGGTTTTGCGGCCTTAAGTGTTTCAGTCACTTGATCTTGGCCGGCTTATTTGATGGTACTTTCAACTGCAACTGGTTGTTCCCTGAACATCGATTTTATTTTTGGCCCTGGAGAACCCTTGGCTTTTTCAAAACTTTACCATGACGGTTAGTCGCGTGGGACTTAACCTTTTTCAGCTTCATTTTATCTTTGTAAGCTTTTCACTTCTTTCCTCTAAATTTAACTTCAGAGCATTGGGGAACCTTTGGATTTTCAAACTTTGCCAAGACGGTTAGCCAAGTGGGACTTAATCTTTTCAACTTCATTTTACCTTTGTAGGCACTTCAATTTTATTTCCTCCTTCTAAGATCTTTTGATTTTGGAGCATCGGCTGCCATGCCAGTCGGGGTTGACTTGATGCCCCTGCCGAGGCTGTGGGCGCCTTTTTTTTGCATATTAGCTTGTATCAAACGAGATCCCTGTAAATCAGTTTTACCATCATTTCTTTGTCTTAATTTCGGAACAGAGTTAGACCGAAAGGGATTCAAAGAAAAATAAATAGTAGAATAGAGAGAATTTAGACAAGAAGTGTCCCTTTCGGGGAAAGGAAAGAAGAACTTATCTGGAGTGCCTGCGGACTTCAATGAACATGACATGCCTTTTGGACTAGATGCCTGATCTGTGTAAATTGTCCGACTCTCAAAAATTCATCACAACTGTTTCCTTGAAATTGAGAAACCTTGCCTAGGACTGTGTCAATGCCAAAGGCTGTGAAAATCCTATTTTCGATCAGTGGCGCCCTTTGCGGGTTTTCACCAACTGATCTCTCTCATTTCTCTTCTCACCATCGCCTTATAGTGCTCTTTGCGAGTTTTCACTAACAAGACTCTCATTCTAATTTTTTTACTTCCCATCGCCTTACGGTGCCTGTGAGGGTTTTCACCAACAAGACTCTCTCATTTTGGCTGCATCAGATCCTGTGAATGTATCCTCCAATTCTTGAACATTCTTATCGATTGATCGGAAGGACTTTGAAAAAGGTTTGGGTGAAAAGGATTTGGACTGACTTACAACTTTGGAACCCTTCGGGCGAAACCATCGCCGAACCATTATAAATTCTGCCCCAGTTTCAACTTTTGGGGAATGTGAATTTTTATTTTGGTGTGACTGAACCCCAGAGAGAGACTGCCTACGTATCCTTTCAGAATCAAGTCAAACGTAGTTCAAGGATGAGAACTTTATTTTTGATTCTCTTTTGTTTTGGTTTTCTTTTCTGTTTTGGTTTCTTCTCTTTCTTTTTCCTTTCCTTTTTTCTCTTTTTTTTTCATTTTTCATATCATTTTCTTCCTTTTTTTTACATTTCTTTTTCTTCTCTTTTTTGTTTTTTAATTTTTCATTCAATAATGACTTCGGGTTTCCAATGAGGGTAATCAAAGAATGGGAGTCGACTCAACTTTGGAGCTGTTGTTTTCTATACAAAAGGGGACTGTTTCGCTGGGTTTTCGGCTCGTTTTTATGGTGCTTTTTAGCTTGGTTTCCAGTTGGTTCGGGGTTGGAGTTTAGGTGATGAATTGCTGGCTTTTTTCAAAAGAAAGCTAAAGAAAGAAAGACACGAGTAGAAATTCCCTTATCCTAGAAGAAGAAAAATTAATTTCTCTCAATTCCCTCCTCCCTCTTTTTTTCTCCTTCTCCCCCCTTTTCTCCTCACATTTCTCTTCTATTTATAGAAAATATTTCGAAATGTTTTCAGATTTTTTTATTTTAATTTATTTTTTAATTATTTTTTAATTAAAAAGTGTTCCCAATTCTCATTTTTTAAAAAGAAAATAAAAATTAATTCCACACTTTCATTTACTTTTATTTTTAATTTCTTACTTTTTTTACTTTTATTATATTTAAATTCCCACTTTTATACTTTTCTTTTTTTTAATTTCCACTTAATTTACCTTTTTTAAAAAGAATTTCAGCTACCCTTACTTTTATTTTTTAATTCCAACTTTCTTTTACTTTTTATTTTTAAAATTTCTACATTATTTTACTTTTATTTTTTTTAATTTTCCACTTTCTTTTATTTTTTTTATTAAACAATTTTCACCTACTTTTACTTTTACTTTTTAATTTTATATTTCTACTTTTCCTATTTTTGAATTCCCGTCTGAAATTCGTTTTAAAAAACAATTAATTAATTTTATTTATTTTCGGTTTTTTAATTCATTTTATATAAAAATAAAGATAAAAATAAAAATAAAAATAATACTAATAGTAATAATTGACCTTTTAAATTATTATTAATTTTTACCATATATATATATATAAAAGTGTAACAAAGCTAAAAATATATATTAAATTTCTGAAAATATTTACATAGTAAAAGGTGATAAAAATTCAAATATAGTCAAAATTTAGGTGCTCACAACTGATGCCCCCGAGCCATCTCTGGTGGCGATGACGACTGGTCTTCCCATGATGATTGATGATGATGATGAAGCTAGTGATGATGGAGTTTCTCTACATAAAAGCCGACAATCCTCATCATCTCAACAGGATGCTCGACCTGTTGAGACAGTTACACCAACCGAGGATGATGTCTCGGCACTTTGAGGAGAATTTAATTTAGTAGATAATGCCAGCTCTCATTTTCGGACCCCAATTGTTGTGTTCGGTACTGTGAGGCCGAGTATTGGGTCCTTACCGTCTTTGGTTGGCAAGCATCCGACATCCAGCACTACATTTGACGCAACTGCTTCTCACTCTTCAATTCCATCATCTTCATCTCCACATTCACCAACACCAACCACTGCTACATCATTTTCATCTTCATCCACTCTTCCACCAACAGTTTCTACATCACCTCCATCGATTGCATCTGACCATGAAGAAGGTGTTCCTCTTCCATAGTCCCCAGTTCATGGGAATTTAGGGCAAATTATGCATCCCCTTCTAAAGATCCACAAAGGAGGATGAACGTTACTCTTTCGGTCTCTACCGGATACAACTTGCTATCTCGGCTGGTGGAGCTTGCTAATTATCTGAAGCCTCTGACTTTAGAAATTGACTGGAAAAAGATTCAGACACTCTCGGGAGAGTGTTTGTTGAACAACGCCATGCACAACGCCGTAACAGTATGTACCTTTCTTCATTTTTTACTTCTTCTACTTTTGTATGAAAGTACTCTAAGTTTCACTTCTTCTTGTTTTGCAGGCCAACTTTCCTGGTTCCGAGGGCCTTCAGAGGTTAATTAGTGAGAAGGAGGAACTTACTTTTGAACGGAATCAGCTTTTGGTGGAACGAGATCAAATTGTTCTCCGCCTCTCGTTGTTGAAAATACTTACGCCATGTACCGCATGTGGAGAAAAACCTTGGAAGAGGCCAAAGCTGGGGTCATTGATATTGATGCTAAAATTGCTAAAGCACGAGAGCTTGAGTTAGCTGCTAAACCTGGACTCCCATCGTCGCCCTGCGACTTTTCGGGAACTGAAGAAGAATCGGAGGGCGACGATGATGAAGATTAGACTGGGGAAAACCTCGAGCCATCGGTGGAACCATCTATCTCTCCCGGGGGTGTGGACACTTCTCTTCCTACTGGTTCCGGAGACACTGCAATTTAGCTTTTCTTTTCTTTTCCCATTTTTTACTTTTGCCATTTTGGCATGTTCTTGTAAATAAAGACATATTTTTGCTCAAGTATTGTTTGAGTCTTACTTTTGTTTGAATATTCGTACAAGTCTTTAACCCTTGTATTCGATTAAGGATTTTGCGCACGTTTTTCTGTTCACATATTACTGTGTGTAATCTCAGATTCATTTTATTCGATGCACTTTGGTTCCGAGAATTATCCCTTTTACGTGAGGGTTGCTATAAGTACTTGCGCAAGTTTGCTTTTTGCGTCCTTTTCACATGCGGCTTCGGGTGTATTTTTCCCCAATGGAATTTTTGTTTCCGGGCATAGATTCTTCCGGAACCAACCCTTTAACGTGAGGGTTTTTATAAAAGAGGGCCCTCTTATATTTACGATGCTCTTAAAGAGGACGCCTTCTGTTCATTACGGCACTACCATTTGAAGTACTTGTTTAACTTTCAAGTGACAAAGTTAATTCATCGTTCAGACAAGAAACAAGATAAAAACAAAAGGATTGCATTTTATTCCTTCTATTTTCAAAAAATACATAAGCATTTGCTATGCTGAAAAGAAATTGCCATTACTTGTGGCTATTATGTACAACTTGTTTCTACGGGGATACCTGTGTAGTCCCCGGTCCCGATGATGCATTTGTTTTCGGATTTTTGTTCCTAGTTGACGTGACAATTAATGTTGCCATTCCGAATTTTCGTTTCCCGGTTGATATGATGACAGTCGTTGTTGTTGTATCCTCGTATCACCCCCCCTCCTCCCTCCCCTCCTCCCGTGTTCGAATGCGAAGAGTGCGAATTGGAACGCTGGAAGTCTTGTATCTTCGAAGATTCCACTAAGGAATTGCTAAATAATACTCAACTTGGTAACAGAAATTTACTTTCCCTCAGGAATTGATGCTATCGAGCGAAGGAATATCTAACAATTCTCTAGTGGTTTGCGCTCATGAACGGTCGGGTAACCTTTGCTCAATAGCAAACTTAACTTTCCAGTGGAAATTTGCTATAAAGCAAAAGATTACCTAAACGTCCACGAGTGGAAGCTTGTTTGTTTGCCTTACTATCAAAGGTCTTATTGTTGCTGTCTTCGTAGTATGCTTTCTGTCGCTTCCTCGTTAAAAACCTTGCCAGAAAAACCCAATTAGGACAAAAACTAAAGGAAGGGAAAAAAAGTTCAACACATACTTTCTGATCGGATAGTGTTAATCAGCAAGAATATCTTTTGAGGTGTGCCATATTCCAATTGATGGGCAACTTTTCTCCATTTCGGTTCTCCAACTCGTATGAACCTTTCCCTGTGATAGCTAAAATCCGGTAAGGACTTTCCTACGTTGGACCTAGCTTCCCCGCGTTGAGCTCCCGGGTATTTTGGGTTACTCTCCTTAGGACCAAGTCTCCTACCTTGAAATAACGGAAGTTGGCTCTTCGATTATAATATCGCTCCATTCTCTGCTTTTGAGCTGCCATTCTTACATGCGCTAAGTCCCTGCATTATTTGAGCAGTTCCAAGTTGATTAATATTGCTTCGTTATTTAATTCTTCATCTGCCTGAAAATATCTCAGAGTTGGTTCACCCACTTCTACCCGGATTAGGGCTTCAGCACCGTACACAAAAGAAAAAAGAGTTTCTCTCGTACTTGATTTGGCCGTTGTTCGGTAGGCCCATGGAACTCCGGGCAATTCTTCGGGCCATTTGCCTTTTGCTGCTTCCAACCTTTTCTTGAGGTTTTGAATAATGACTTTGTTTGTTGATTCTGCTTGACCGTTTGCACTTGGATGATAAGGATAAGATGTAATACTCTTTATTTTCAAATTCTTTTGAACCGATAAATTGTGGCCCATTGTCGCATGCGATCTCATTTGGTATTTCGAATCTGCAGATTATATTTTCCCACAGGAAATTGACCACTTCGCGTTCTCCGATCTTCTGGTATGGGACTATTTTTACCCATTTAGAAAAATAGTCAGTCAAAATTAAAAGAAACCTTACCTTTCCGAGAGTCGGTGGCAGCGGTCCGATGATGTCTATCCCCCATTTCATGAACGACCATGGGGCCAAAACCGAATGTAAGGGTTCTGGCGATTTGTGTACTGGTGGTGCGTAGCGTTGGCCCTTATCATATTTTCGTACAAAGTCTTTGGCGTCTTGTTCCATGCGAGGCCAATAATATCATGCCCGTACCAACTTCAGCACCAAGGAGTCTGCGCCCGAGTGATTGCTGCATATCCCTTTCGTGGACTTCTCTCATTACAAAGTTAGCTTCTGATGCTCCTAAGCATCGGGCCAGCGAGCCTTGGAAGGATTTTCTATAGAATTGGCCACTTTTGAAGCTATAACATACAACTTTGGCGCGTAACGCCCGTGATGCTTTGGGGTCTTCGGGAAACTTCCCGTGTTCGAGATAGTTGATTATTTTATTTCTCCAGTCCCAGACCAGGCTAGTCGAATTTACCTCATAGTAACCATCCGTATCCAGGTTATTTCATTTCTACGGAGTGGTGGTCAGACCAACGATGGTGTATAGAGATGAGTGTTGGCCAGTCAAGATCGCTCATGTCCAGAAGATAAAGGTAGCAGAGATGAGGATGATGAGATATATGTGCGAGTATACCAGGTTAGATAGGATCAGAAATCAAGTTATTCGCGACAAGGTGGGTGTGGCCCCTATTTAGGATAAGATGTGGGAAGTGCAGCTTAGATGGTTTGCTCATGTGAAGAGGAGGAGCACAGACTCCCCGGTTATAAGGTGTGAGAGGTTGACATTGGAGGGCCTATGGAGAGGTAGAGGTAGGCCAAATAAGAGGTGGGGAGAGGTAATTAAGCAAGACATGGCACAACTTCAGCTGACCGAGGACATGACCCTTGATAGGAAAGTATGGAGGTTGAGGATTAGGGTAGTAGAGTAGGTAGTCTAGAGTGTTCATAATAGTAGTATTGGCATGCAATCTCACTTTCTGTTGGTAGTAGGTTTTTATGCCTAATCATTATTTTCTTTCATTGTTGATCACCTTACTGTCTTGATATTTTTATTCTGCTTTTATATGGATTTTTGGTACGGTTCTTTCTTGTCTATATTTTCATTAATGTGGTGCTTATGCTTTACTGAGTCGAAGGTCTATTGGAAACAACCTCTCTATCCTCACAAAGTAGGGATAAGGTGTGATGACCCAAAAGGTTATCTTTAAATTTAATAATTCTTTCTATGTTCTGAGACCTCAAATAGCATTATTCATCATTTCTCGATTTGCGTGTGCAGTCCGTATAATTTTTTGGAAAGTTTATATGTGAAAAATTGATTAAAATATGAAATAGAGTCTTAAAACTCAATTAAGTTGACTTTGGTCAATATTTTTAGCAAACGGATCTGGATCAGTATTTTGATAGTTTTGTAGGCCCGTCTCGTGATTTGGGACTTGGGCGTATGCCCGAAATTTAATTTGGAGGTCCCTACTCAAGTTATGGCCATTTAACGGAAACTAGAAATTTAAAGGCTAAAGATTTTTAAGTTTGACCACGGAGTTGACTTATTGATATCAGGGCCGGAATCCGATTCTAGAAATTGAAATAGCGTTGTTATGCCATTTATGACTTGGTGCCAAATTTGAAGTCATTCCGGATTCATTTAACATGTTTCAGCACAAGTTTTGTAAATTGAAAAGTTTGAAACTCAAAACTACGAATCGAGGTGTGAATTGTAATTTCAGTATTGTTTGATATGATATGAGACCCCGAGTAAGTCTGTATTATGTTATGGGACTTGTTGGTATATTCAGACGGGGTCCGGAGTATCCCGAGTGTGATTCGAATCGAAATCGGAACAAAAATTGGACTTAAGCAAAATCTGGAATTTTGCTGCTTCTGGTGCCTTCGCTTTTGCGAAGCCTTGGCCGTAGAAGCGAGCAATCCCTCGCAGAAGTGGCATGGGCAAGCTGGGCAAAGAACTGCAGGTACGGGACCAAGGACGCACCCGCCCATCCGCAGAAGCGGACCCTTCGATTGCAGAAGCGGATTTCAACGCAGATGCGCATTTGCTTCTGCAGAAGCGAGACCGCAGGCGCAGTCAAGTCCACCGTAGAAGAGAAAATCCCTGGGCATTGTATAAATCAAAGAGTCCGAGATTTTTCTCATTTTTAGACATTTCAAGCACGGATTTAGGCGATTTGAAAGGGGGTTTTCACGACTTTGAATTGGGTAAGTGTTCTATAACCAAAAGTGATTATATTCCATAAATCCATGTCTATATTCATCATTTATTTCGGATTTAGATCGAAGAAATTGGAATTTTTGTAAAACTTTCCAAAAACGAAAAATTGAGATTTGAAGGTCCATTTGACTT
Source organism: Nicotiana otophora (assembly GCA_000715115.1). NCBI lineage: Eukaryota > Viridiplantae > Streptophyta > Magnoliopsida > Solanales > Solanaceae > Nicotiana > Nicotiana otophora. The sequence continues at coordinate 20,741 of AWOL01S0010137.1, forward strand.
CGAAATTTGGTAATTTGTATATGGTTTGACTCGTCTCGGAACAGGTGTTCGGATTTCGTAAGTTTTTTCGAGATTCGAGACATGGGCCCCACTGATGATTTTTTAGATGAATTTCTAATTTTAATCCAGAAAATTAGTAAATTCATATGAAATTAATTCCTACGATTTGTGTTGAATATATTGAATTATTTATGACTAGATTTGAGGATTTCGGACACGAATTCGCGAGGTAAGAGTTTATTGGATTCTTGAATTTGGTTGCAAAGCGAGGTAAGTGTCGTGGTTAACCTTGACTTGAGGGAGTAGAACTTATTTGTTTATTTGCTACGTGATTTAATATGCGGGTACAACATATATGTGAGGTGACGAATACTTATGCGTTATGGTTGAGTCAAAGCATGCAGGTGAAATTTGTTTATTGTGAATAATTGCCTATTTAATTAAGATATTCATGCTTAAGTTTATTATTTATTATTTGATCATTATTCGTGAAATTGTTATTCATTTAATTATTGTTGAATATTTTGGAAGGTGAAGTCGGTATTATGGTATTGAATTGATTGATAAGTGCATATCTTAAATACTCTTCCAAATTTATATTATTATTTTCATGGTAAGGAGGAGTTTAAAAGTACGAAGGGTGATGCCGTGCCATTTTTATTATTTATAATATCATTGTCATGGTAAGGAAGAGTGTAAAAGCACGAAGGGTATTGTCGTGCCCTTTGTGAGTATAAAAGCACGAAGGGTGATGCCGTGTCATTTTCAGAGAGTGTAAAAGCACGAAGGGTGATGTCGTGCCAAGTGAGAGTAAAAGCACGAAGGGTGGTGCCGTGCCATTTTTATATCATCAGTTGCTCATTTTATTGTTGAGGAATTATTTGGCTGCTAAGTGATAATTCTCCTGCTGAAATTATTATATCAACCCCATTCGCATGTTCCTTCCCAAATTTATAAAGTGTTATTTATTGTTTTATTTTTGCTTCGTATTTGTATATACTTGTGCAGGTTGTTTACGTACGTGTCCTGTCATAGCCTCGTCACTACTTCGTCGAGGTTAGGCTCGACACTTACGGAGTACATGGGATCGATTGTACTCATACTACACTCTGCACTTCTTGTGCAGATTTTTGGAGTTGATTCCAGCGGCGTACCATAGATTTGCTTAGATTCAACTACCCAGAGGAGACTTGAGGTATAACTGCACAGCGTCCGTAGTTCTGAAGTCCCCTTCTATCTTATCTTAGATGTGTATTATCTTTCAAACAACTTGAATTTTATTCAAACCTTTATTTGTATTATGCTAGTAGCTCGTGCACCTGTGACACCAAATTCGGGAATGTATTTTGATAATTCTGTATTTATAGTCTTCCGCACTTTATTTCAGTAATTTGACTTCTATTTAATTAAATTTGCTTTAAAATAGTTAAGATTGTTTTAACGTTATCTTGCCTTGCAAGTGAAATGTTAGGCGCCATCATGATCCTGAAGGTGGAAAATTTCGGGTCGTGACAGTTGGTATCAGAGCACTAGGTTACTTAGGTCTCACGAGTCACGAGCAAGCTTAGTAGAGTCTAAAGGATCGGTACGGAGACGTCTGTACTTATCTTTCAGAGGCTAAAACGTTTAGGAACAATATCACTTCTTTCTTAATCTGTCGTGCGGTCTTATTCTATCATCGATGATTGAACCATTCTATTCTTATTCTTTCACAGATGGTGAGAACACGTAATACATCTACCGATGGACAGGGACTAGAGCCCCCGGTGGCGATTACAACCAGGGGTGGAGGTCGAGGTTGAGGTCGTGCTAGAGGTCGAGGCAGAGGCAGAGGTAGAGATCAGCCTAAAGCTCGAGCAGCAGCACCTATTGTATAACCTCAGGTGGATTTTCAGGAGGAGGTTACAGTTCAGACTGTACCATTTGGACCAGTTCAGGTCCCGGATGGATTCATAGCTACTCTAGTGTTTCAGGATGCCCTAGTTCGTTTGGTGAGTCTTATGGAGGGCGTGGCCTAGAATGGTACGTTTCCAGTGGCACCAACCGTCTCACAGGCTGGGGAAGGAGCACAAACCCCCACTACTCCCGCTCTGGAGCATATGGCTCCCTAGTATCAGGATCCAGCAGCCCCGCCAGTTGGGTTAGTTTAGCCAGTTGTTGCGGCACAGGCCGGTAATAGGACCGCCATGTCTTCTAAGGCCTTATTGAGACTTGATAAATTTACTAAGCTCTTTCCAGTTCACTTCAGTGGTACACCTTATGAGGACCCACATGATTATCTTGACCGCTGCCACGAGGTTCTGCGGAACATGTGTATAGTTGAGACCAATGGGGTCGATTTTGCTGTATTTCAGATGACGGATTCCGCCAAGAGGTGATGGAGAGATTTTATGTTGACCAGACCAGCTGGGTCGCCTACGCTGACTTGGGAGCAGTTCTCACGGCTATTTCTAGAGAAGTTTCTCCCTATCACATTGAGAGAGGATTTTCGCAGGCAGTTTGAGCGTCTCCAGCAGGGCAGTATGATTGTTACTCAGTACGAGACCTGTTTTGTGGATCTAGCCCGTCATGCTCTCCTTTTACTTCCTACTGAGGGAGAGAGAGTGAGGAGGTTTATTGAGGGACTTACTCACCCTATCAGGCTTCAGATGGCCAAGGAGACTGGAAGTGAGATTTCCTTTCAGGCGGCTGCTAATGTTGCTAGGAGGATCGAGATGGTTCTTGCACAGGAAAGAGGGAAGGGGTCTGATAAGAGGCCTCATCAGTTCGGTGGGTTCAGTGGTGCCTCGTCTGGAGGCAGGGGTCATCCTCCCAGGCCGTTTCATTCAGCACTCCATGCATCCTACAGTGCACCTCTAGTCCAGAGTTTTCAGGGTGGTTACTCAGGTCGACAGGGATAATTTCAGGGTCAGCAGTTACAGTAGCCAAGGTCCTGTTATACTTGTGGTGATCTGAGGCACATTGCTAGATTCTGTCCCAGGTCTCAGGGCAGCATACAGCAACATGGTTCTCGTGCTATGATTCCAGCACCATATGTTTCATCGCCTGCTCAGCCAGCTAGAGGTAGGGGTCAGACATCTAGGGGTGGAGGTCAGATCATTAGAGGTGGAGGTCAAGCCATTAGAGGTAGAGGCCAGCCAGTTAGAGCCGTCCCAGGGATGTAGTTTAGAGTGGTGCGGCCCATCCCCGATTTTATGCTTTTCCAGCTAAGCCTGAGGCCGAATCATCTGATGCCGTGATTATAGGTATTGTTCAAGTTTGCCATAGAGATGCTTCATTTCTATTTGATCCAAGATCTACTTATTCCTATGTGTCCTCTTATTTTGCTTCATATCTGGTGATGCCTGGTGATTCTCTGAGTGCTCCTGTATGTGTCCACTCCGGTGGGAGATTCTATCATGGTAGATCATGTCTATCGTTCGTGTGTGATTACTATTGGGATTCTTGAGACTAGTGTGGATCTTCTGCTTTTCGATATGGTAGATTTTGTTGTCATCTTGGGTATGGATTGGCTGTCACCTTATCATGCTGTATTGGATTGTCCTGCAAAGACGGTGACCCTAGTTATGCCCGGGTTACCTCGATTAGAGTGGAAAGGAACTCTTGGTCATTCTACTAGCAGGGTTATTTCTTATATGAATGCTCGACGTATGGTCGAGAAGGGGTGTCTAGCCTATTTGGCTTATATTCGCGATCCCAGTGCGGATGTTCCTTCTATGGACTCAGTACCAGATGTTCGTGAATTTCAGGAGGTATTTCCTGCAGATTTGCCGGGGATGCCACCCGACGGCGATATAGACTTCTGTATTGATTTGGCTCCGGACACTCAGCCCATTTCTATTCCACCATACCGTATGGCCCCGACGGAACTGAAAGAACTGAAGGAGCAGTTACAAGACTTGCTTGATCAGGGATTTATTAGGCCTAGTGTCTCGCCCTAGGGTGCACCAGTGTTATTTGTAAACAAGAAAGGTGGTTCAATGCGAATGTGTATAGATTATCGGCAGTTGAACAAGGCTACTATCAAGAACAAGTATCCACTGCCAAGAATTGATGACTTATTCGATCAGATTCAGGGTGCCAAGGTGTTTTCAAAGATTGACTTGAGGTCTGGTTACCATCAGTTGAAGATTAGGGCATCTGATGTCCCTAAGACAGCTTTTCAGACTCGGTATGGGCATTACTGTCACGACCCAAACTGATAGGCCGCGACGGGCACCCGGTACCTTACTCAACCGAGTACCACATAACATATCTTTCGTATCATTCCATCATAGGTAAATGAACCATAGTAAAGCATGAGGAAATAAACTTATACATATGACATACTGGCCTATAAGACCAAAACGATCACTCGTACACTNTGAACATAGGCCGACAAGGCCATACAATCTTTCATATACATGACATCTGTCTACAAGCCTCTAAGAATACATAATTGTCATAAAGGTCGAGACAGAGCCCCGCCATACCAAACAATACATATCTAAATCATACTGACCAAACAAGCAACTCCAGATCAAATGCACCAACATCTTCCGCTGAGCTAATCGCCTACTTGGAGGACTCTCGACCTGTCTATCGAGACCTGCGGGCATGATACACAGCATCCCCAGGCAAAAGGGACGTCAGTACAAATAATGTACCGAGTTTGTAAGGAATGAAAATTAGTAAATAATAGACATGAGAGAAACATAGAGTAAAAGACTCGACATGTAAGTCTGAATAACTCTGTACGTCAGGAAATGCTCATAGTGTCATGCATATGCGTATGAATG